>CAUYRT010036099.1:0-38196 GCA_963574885.1 Lepilemur ruficaudatus
TGATTGCTTTGGGTGTCTTCTTCAAGAATTCTTTGCCTAGACCGATGTCTGAGAGGGTCTTCCCAACATCCTCTTCTAGGATTCTTAAGGTTTCCTGTCTTAGGTCTAGGTCTGTTAACCATCTTGAGTGTATTTTTGTGAGAGGTGAGAGGTAGGGATCCAGTTTCATTTTTCTGCATGTAGCTATCCAGTTTTCCCAGCACCATTTATTGAAAAGAGATTCTTGTCCCCAATGTATATTTTTGTCTGGTTTATCAAAGATTAAGTTACCATATGCAGATGGTTTCATCTCTGGATTCTCAGTCGTGTTCCAAAGATCAATGCTTCTGTTCTTGTGCCAATACCATACTGATTTGATTATTATTGCTTTATAATACAACTTGAAGTCTGGAAGACTGATGCCTCCCAGTTTGTTCTTTTTGCTTAAGATTGCTTTTGCTATACTACTTTTGTAATAATCTTTAAAATATCTTTATAAAAAGAAATTATATTAATAAAGTGTATGTACTAATTTGGAAAAATGTTTATGATATAATGCTAAGGAAGAAGTAAGAATATGTGCAGAAGGATGACAACAATGTAAAACAAGACCGTGACAAAAAACTCCCAAACTTTATCCATAGAAGACACACTGGAATGAAATACATAAGAACTAGTGGTTATGCTTACCTAGATGAGACTATGGATAAGCCTTTTTTTCTTCATGTATTTTTATGTTTTGTATATAAATTTTAAAAGAGTATATTCTTCTTTTTTGATGGGTAGGGAAACCAAACCACTCGTGTTAAATGAGCTTAGTCAACAGCAGAAGTTAGCCATCTTAAGAAAAGGCTTGTGGGAGAAATCCAAGCTCAAAGAAGTTGACTGGGGTGTATCCTGAGGAAGGTATGCCTAGAATGTGGTTATTGTTGGAAGAAAAATAACATGGTCAACTGTACTTTAATGAATCAGGCATAAAGCCATACGTTAGCGGGTGTTCATTTACCTCCTTCCCCCTTTTTTCCAATGAGAATGCCTTGGAATTGTTTGGGCACCCATCCCTCAACAACCCATGAAGTGTTTGGGGCTTCACCCTCTGCCCAAGGGGAGCAGCACATGACCCAGCCCTATGCCAGTCAGCATTACACTCCTCTTGCATCATGACTAGTTCAAAGCTGAGCAAGTAAACTAAAGTCAGTTAAGTTAAAGGAACCACTAAGAGGCTCTTTTTTTACCCTCCATATTGCTGTGGTTTGTCCCACAAAAACTAATGCTGAGGGTTGGTCCCCAGTGTGGCAATATTGGGAGGTGGTGCCTTTAAGAGGTAATTAGATTGTTAAGGATGATCAATACTTTTCTTGCTCTCTCAAGACTGGATTGGTTACAAAGACAATGGGTTGTTATAAAGCAAGGCTGCCTCTTGTGTTTGGTCTCTTTTGCACATGCTTCCTAGCTATTCTGCTTTTCCACCATGTTATGACACAGTAGGAGGTCCTTGTCAGATTCACCTGCCTGATCTTGAACTTCCTAGCCTCCAGAACCATGAGCTAAATAAACCTTTTTCCTTTATAAGTCACTCAGTCTCAAGTATTCTGTTACAGCAACAGAAAATGGACTAAGACACATTTTGTACTTAAACCTTGAATTACTTAAACTTGAACTTGAAACTTAATGGCTGCAGTAATTATAGTCATCTTATTTTCATGTAGATCCTGACAATTAAGCAATACATGGAAGGCAGCCAATCATTTAGGCCCCAATTTGGCCATGGTGAAGCCAGATCTGCCCTTAGATTTTTTTAATTATGTGAGCCAATACATAATTGCATTGGCTAACCTGGCTAAGCCAGGTTGAGTCAGGTTTTTAGACATTTATAACCAAAATAGTTCTACAAACTGTGTGTATGGAGATTTGCTTTAAAAGGACTGGAGAGAGATAACTTGTTGCCTTTTATCCACTGTTTTCTTGAGCCTCAACACTCTGATTCCTGACCTCCACCCCTATTCCATGGGCAGATGTAGTCACATGCTGAAAAATGACATCCTGGTCAACAACAGACCCCACATACGATAGTGGTCCCATAAGATTATAATACTGTATTTTTACTGTAACTTTTCTATGTTTAGATACACAAATACCCATTGTGTTACAATTGCCTACAGTATTTAGTATAGTACTGTACAGGTTTGTAGCCTAGGAGCAAGAGGCTAGACCATATAGTTGCTTGTGTGGTTTCTGAGGAGAAGCTGGATATAGTAACAATTCTTATCTTTGTCCCTCCATAGATATGGTGTCCCCCACCCCAGCCCCCGCAAGAAGGAAGAAAGTTCCCAAGATCACTTAAAACAGTAAAGGATTGGGGTGGGATATGCTTGAAAAGTAGTTGGGGAGCGGAATTAGGGGTCTCAATAGGGGACAGGAATTCCTCTAAAACTGATTCATGTGATTAACTGTACACCTTGGTAAATTCACTGAAAATCATTTAATTGTACACTTAAAATGGAGTGTTGGTTGTATGTAGATACAGTTGGAGCACTATGTATGTACTCTCTGGACTACTTTGACAGAGTAGATATTTGAATGTAACAACATAAGTCAACTTGAGTGGTAATATATTTTGGGAAATCAGCTCACTAGAAATTGTGACTGTAAACATTGTACTGTAAATGCTTTGTAGTTTTCCCCAAATAAAAAAATAAAATAAAAAAAATGAAAAAAAAATTCACATAATTACTTTCTGCTAGTATATAGAAATAAATTTTAATTTTGTATATTGAAATTTTACCATAAACACTTGCTAAGTTTATTAGTTTGCATAGACTTTTTATAGATTCTTTAGGATTTTCTGTGTAAATAATCATGCTATCTTCAAATAAAGACAGTGTGAACATTTTTGCCTTTTTCTCAATCTTAGGCATAAAGCATTCAAAACAAAACAAAACAAAACAAAACAAAAAAAACAAGCAAGCCATGTACAATGGAGATTGGAAAACTTTATTGCTAATCTCAAAAACACTGGATGGTGCCACAAATACATGACCAATAATGAGGAGCCTGAGAAGTCCCTAAACACCCTCACTCCTTTCTTTGCTCCTCCAAATGCTGCCCCCATGTTGTGTGTTCCAATCAGATGGTGGCTTTTTTCTCTCCCTCTTCCTCCTCATGTCACCATCTCTCATCTTCAGTCTAGGTTTTCACTTCTGGACTCAATGTTATTATTTTTTATCCAGACCTGTCTCTGGACTTAGATCTGTACCATCGTCATTCTAGTTTGGGTGACTTGGGGAGAATACCCTTCCCATGTTGTTTACTTGTGGGCTCCGTCCCCTGACGCAGGCTTCATCCCTATTGAATAATTCCAAGCACAGGGGCAGTTGACCTGGGGTTGAGAGAGTGAGGTTTTAGCCTGGCTTTGCCACTTAAATTCTGTGATACTGCACAAGTTGCTTCAGTTCACTGGCTTCAGGGGTTTTTTTTTTTTTGTTTGTTTGTTTGTTTGTTTAGTTGTGATAGGGAATAGGTCTAATTATCAGTAGGGTTTGGTGTTATTTAGAACTTTTGTGATCGCAAATGATATACAATCTAACACACACTGACTTGAGTGATCAAGTGGACTTCACTAGCACAAGTAAGTGACATGTGCATGGTTGGGGCTTGTTTCAGACATGACTGGATTCAGTGTTCAAACAATGCCTCCTGTAAGTGGATTCTGGTTTCTAGCATTTCTTTGTTCTACCTTCTGCTGTACTGATTTTAATCTCAATATCCAAGTCATAGAAAAATGGCTTCAAGCCTAATATTTTCTCCTCTTTAAGCTGACAGAGAAAGAGAATGAAACTCTTTCTCAAGTTAAACACAAAACCAAGAATCTGATTGTTTTTCATTGATTCCGATTGGGTAATGTGCCCATCCATGAACCAATCACAGCTGAATGGGTGGCCCTATGGTGATTGGCTAAGCCTGGGTTGTGTGCTGCATCACACAGGCTAGCGGCGTAACTCCATCTAACCTTGTGGACTGAAATGGGGAATGGGATATCTTCAAACAGAAACATGGACTGTTGCCAAAAGAGGAGGATGGATGCTGAGTGGCAAAAAGATGTCTCTTAAAGTCCCTTCTTCCTCTATATGAGTTTCTCGTTTCTAACTATGGTTTGTGCTTTTGCTAAGATGTTTCTAAGAGGTTTAAGTGGATAGCAATGTGAACAGTGTACCAGCACTGGAGCCAGGAGTCCTGAGTTCTAGTCCTTGTTCAATCAGCTGTGTGACTGACTTACTTCTCCTCTCAGAGCTTAGCATCATCACCTGTAAAATGAAGCATTTGGGCAAAATCTTCTCTAACACTTTTGCCAGCTCTGCTATGCTGGGTTTCTGTGAAGTCTGCCTTGTTCGATTAAATTCCCATCCACATGGAGGAGACAGTCAAATAGAATTTTCCCGCTGGAACCAAAGCTTTAGAAATGTAAGGTGTCAATGTAAACTCCTTCCTATATACTGTTTTCTTTCTTGTACTTAATAGAATACCAAAGTGCTATATTTTAACTATGGATTTTACTGCCCTTTTGCTTAATCTTGCAGTGAAATTATACTGTTGCATTTGGTACCACATCCCTTATTTCCATAAAAACAAGCTGGATAAACCTTAAGTACAGAAAAGTGATGATTGTTAATATAAATTCTATTGGAAACCGAAATTCTTCTAAACACTTTTCTCTTCTTTTAGAAATGATTTCATTGAGAAAAATTTAATTCATTCAATCATGATTTAGTTTCTATTGACTCATCATTTTTCCTCAGCACAAGTGATTTAACTTCTAAAAAGTGTTTAAGGAGCAACTTCAACATTCTTTTCTCCAGCACACACAAATCCCATTTCATATTACCCTAGAACAAATGGATTTGCAATCTGAAGTTTCTAGCTCACAGCTATGGATTCTTGGGCTGTGGTCTTGGATTTAAACAAAGGAAAATGTCTTTTTACCTTGTTCAGGGAGGAGGTAAAGGAGATACCCACTCAGGGCTCATTGGTACCCTTGTACCAGTTGTTTATGGCTGGTGTCTGTTCTGATTGGTGGGATCCCGTATTTAGAACTTCATTGCTGGGGAATGCCCCTTACCCCCTTCACATCTGGGAAATCTTGTGATGTTTCCTTTTATTCCATGTCTAAATGCAGCGTGGTCCTTGTGACAGGCACTTCTACTACCATTAGGTACTTAAGAGCAAGAACTCCCTGTGCACCAGCCCACTTAATCTCTGTTCAGCAAGTGAGGATGTGCAGGTCAGTGGGAAGACTGAGAGGAAGAGAGTAGATGGGGAACTAAGCTAGGGCTCAGAGACCTGGGATCTGGCCTTGCTCTGACATTGTCTAGCTGTAGGATCATGGGCAAGTCACTGACCCCAGTTATGCCTTAGTTTTCTTGGCTATAAATTGAGGACATTGGACTGCATCAGTGGTTCTCAGACCTTGTACGGTGAACAGATCTCAAATAGTTGCTAGTATGGTTGATATAAATTTCAGTGCATCAACTTGGATTTGTAAGAAATGTGTTTATCTTTCCTCTAACTTAATTTTTTCAGACAGATTTTTTTTCCATTTAAAATGGCTGCAGCAATATTTCTGGCTCCATATACTATACTAGGACTTGATTCTCCTTCTTCAAGAGGTTGAGTCTCTATCTCCTGCTCACGAGACTGGGCAGGCTTTTGTGACTGTTTCAACTATTAGAGTATAGCAGAAGCAATGCTATGTGACTTCTGAGCCCATGTTTTGAGACCAGAACAGCTTCTGCCTGGATCTCTCATTCTAGCAACCAGGAAGCTTCTGTGCTGAAGAGACCACATGGAGATAGAGAGATGACCGAGGAGCCACAGCTGTTCCAACTCCCAGCTTTTGGCATCTTCCAGTCAAGGCACCAGTCATGTGAGTTGCTTTTAGACAACTCTAGACCCGGCCACTATTTGCTTGCAATTGCATGAGAGTGGAATGAAAACCGTCTTGCAGAGCTTAATCAAGAAATGTGTAGGGTAAAAGCAGAATCACTGCCACTAGTTTGGAATGGTTTTTCATGCAGCAATGAGTAACTGAATAACTTTTATGTCAAGTTCCTATTCCACTGGGTGGTAGTAATGAATACCAGTCATTTCAGCAATGCTATTTTTCTTTCCGTGGAGTTGTCTGAGTTGGGAGAAGTTGCATTGTGTTGTGCTGCCAGGGAAGCATCTGGTCATGCTGTCCTTGATGTCATCATCTGTAAGTTGTATCCATCAAGATTTCCTTGTTCCTGTCTAGTCTGCAGTTATTAGTTTATAGTGGTCATTTTTGTCTTTCCTTCTTCCTGAACATAAGATCTCTTTAAGTCTATTTTTAGAACTACATCTTTGACACTCAGACCCAAGGGACACATTCTACCATTGCATATTGTGACATTTTTTGCTGCTCCTGCCCCACCGTGTTGCACCAGGAAGCCTGGGAGACTCTTTCAGATAGGTTCCTAGGCCAGTATTTTTCAAACTTTCAAACTATATCCCTGGAGCAAGTCACAAAATCAATCCAGTAGTTTACAATCATTATTAAATTTTTTTTTATCTCCTCCCAGTTAAAATGGCTTTTATCAAAAAGATAGGAAGATAGGAACATTGCCAACATCCAGCTGGCAAGAATGTGGAGAAAGGGGAACCCTTGTACACTGTTGGTGGGACTGTAAATTAGTGCAACCACCATGGAGAACAGTATGGAGGTTCCTCAAAACACTAAAACTAGAACTACCATATGACCCAGCAATCTCACTACTGGGTATATATCCAAAGGAGGAGAATTCAGCATACCAAAAAGGTATCTGCACACCCATGTTTATTGCACTACTATTCACAATAACCAAGATTTGGAATCAACCTAAGTCTCCATCAACAGATGAATAGACAAAGAAATTGTGGTACATATACATAGTGGAATATTTTACAGCCAAAAAAAAAAAAAAATGAAATCCTGCCATTTGAAACAACATGGATGGAACTGGAAAACACTGTGTTAAGTGAAATAAGCCAAGCACAGAAGACAAATCTCACATGTTCTCACTCATATGTGGGAGCTAAATATTAAAAAGCAATTGATCTTATGAAGACAGAGAGTAGAATGATGGTTACCAGAGGCAGGGAGGGTAGTGGGGAGTGAGGAACAAAGTGGGAATGGTTAATGGGTGCAAAAATATAGTCACGTAGAATGAACAATACTTGACAACACAGCAAAGTGACTATAATCAACAGTAAGTTAGGGTATGCTTCAAAATAACTAAAACAGTGGAATTGGAATGTTTCTAACACAAGGAAATGATAAATGCTTGAGGTGATGGATACCCCTATACTCTGATTTGATTAATTCACATTGCATGCCTGTATCCAACATCACATGTACCCTATAAAGATATACAACTATTATGTACCCAGAATAAATAAAAACCAAAAATCAAAAATATTAAATGAAGCATATTAGCATACATCACACAGGGACAAAAATAAAGCCGTGATGGCTAATTTTGTGTGTCAACTTGGCTAGGCCATGGTACCCAGATATTTGGTCAAACACATCAGATGCTGATATGAAGGTATATGTTTTAGATGAGATTAACATTTAAATCAGTAGACTTTAAGTAGATTACCCTCCATAATGGAGGTGGGCCTCATCCAATCAGTTGAAGGCATCAAAGAAAAGGCTAATGTCCCCGAGGAAGAGGGAATTCTGCTAGTAGATGGCCTTTGGACTCAAACTGCAACATAAACTCTTACCTAGGTCTCTATACTGCTCGCATATCTTGCAGATTTTGGATTTGTCAGCCTCCACAATCATGTGAGCCAATTCCTTCATATCTGTCTCTCTCTGCCTCTGTCTGTCTCTCTCTCTCTCTCTGGTGGGCTTTGTGTATATAACATAATGGAAATAATCTAATACTTTCTTGTTTTCTGCTGGTTGGCATCTGCTTTTCTTTTCTGGGAAGAGAGAGAGAAACACCCTCAGACATTTATTTCGATCTCATTCATTCTGGAACGTTGCCATCTCTTTGGACTTTCCCTAGCACTGTTGGATCCCAAACATTTTCAAGAGTATTTTTGTTTGTTTTAATCATCTTCTCACTCTTTTCCCAGGATTCAGCAGAGCAGGAGATGTCAAGTGAATAGATTAAGGTGGTGGAGAAGGAATAAGACACAGAGTTTTTTGTCTTGAGTCCTCCCTTCTTCTGACATTACCTTCTCTCTCTCTTCCTTCCCATTCTCCATTTCTTCAAGAATCTTTTCAAATTGGGAGGACAGTATGAGGATCCATTAGTTACCATCAGGGTGACCTTGGACTAGTGACTTTACCCCTTGAACCTCAGGTTTTATCATCTGTGTCATGAGGAAATTAATGTATGCCTCAGGCTATTTTTGTGCAACTGAACTGAACTGAACAGGGCCTGATATCTTAAATACCTGCTATACCTTAGCTGACTTTTCTTTCTCACCTACAACAGTGGTTGATGTGTTGGTCTCCTCCCAGAACAAGGATTCATCAGGGCAGGAACCCCATCTGATTCTTCTACTATAGCACATAACAGTCACTCAGTATTTACTGAATTAAAATTTTCAGTTCAGATATCTGCTAATTCCTTGGCCTTTGGAGTCTTATTTGTGATTTAAGAACTCTACACCTGCCAGATTGGGAATTATGCCTAACTTTCATATGGGCAAAATATACAGAGATTGACAGATATTAGACACATATCGGACACAGACACTACCAAATAAAAACACTCTACAGTTGGAAGTGTTCCTCTCCAGGAATGCCTCTATGCTAAAGTCCTTTCTTCTGAGACTGCTGGGAGTAGGAAGGAGAATTACATGGGGAGCAAATATTACAAGAATGGCCTTGACATTGAGCTTTGACATTGAGCAGGAGGCTTGACTGTTTCCAGGTGATACCTTGCACATCACTGGGCCAATATTTCTAATGGCTGCTTACAAGTTTACCAAGGGTTCTCTCTAGTTATTAAAATAAAAGTTTTATTCTTTTTCAGTTTAGTTGGGAGGTACAATCCAGACTGATAGATGAGGATTGGTTGTCTGAAGACAAGTGACTTCATGAGTCCTTTCAGCAGCTATATACCAAGGTGTGCTTTGTGTAAGTAACTCCATGGAAATAAAATAATACCTTCCTGTCTCTTGCTGGTTGTCACCTGCCTTTCTCTCCTGGGCAAGGTCATCTGTGCCTGTTTAGATTATGAGGCAGTGAGTCACGAATGGTCTCTAAATCTGTATCCAAAACTGACCACACTGCTGGTGTTCAATAAATGAAAAATAATATTTTATTCTGTATCATTGGTCTCTACCCTAGAATTCAAGCAGTTACTCTCTTTTCTGCATTCAGTATCCCACTGCCACTCATAACAAATGCGAAATAATTAATATAATAATCCCTCTCAAAATTATATCCACTAGTGTAAATAGCTTTGCAATATATACAAATGCTTTGGGTGAATGCAGACATTTAATAGTTTAAATCTATTTTCATTTTGATAATAGAGCATTGTTCAGCTATTGAAATGACTAAGTACCCTTTTTTATGCCTTGTGAGAAATGCAGTAAATAGGATGTTGTGTTTAAATGGCATCTATTTTTCTGAGCAGGGAGTTCAAAGGCCGGTTATGCACATTTTATTCTTCTCAACATCCTTGGGTTAATACGGTAAGTCTATCTACTTCCCAGGGTGGTTCCCTCCTCTTTCATACATTGACCTTCTTTCTCCTCCTTTTTAACTCCCCACCAGTTCTCACTTCCCACAACTAGCTTTTATAGTTTTCCTTTACTTTCTTCTTTCTTTTGTCCTTTTCTTTTAGAATGGCTGCATTCTTTAACCGGGTTTGATTTACTGAATAGGTAGTGTGCCTACAACTCAACTGAGGACTACCAGGAAAATGGTTAGGGGATTGATTAATGGTGCATCATTTCAATAACTAAGCTATCCATTAAAATGTATAAATGACATACAAGTCAAATAAAGAAGGGTCCATCGATATGGATTGTTCTGTAAAAAAAAAAAAAAAGATTAGTATAAGATTATAAACACACATAACTACATTTTTTTTAGCATCAAACATTACAATAAAGAGCAAAATTTAAAGAAACACTGTACATGGATGCAGATTGATGTGGACATTCCAAAAACCCACTATGACTTATTTCTTCTTGTTTTGGACTGTCTGTATCCCTTCAAAATTCAGATTTTGAAACACTAATACCCAATGTGATGATATTTGGAGGTGGGGCCTTTGGGGAGGGAATTAAAGTTAGATTAGGTTGCAAGGTGGTCCCTTATGATGGGATTAGTGCCCTTATAAAAAGAGGAAGAGATAGTACTCTTTTTCTGCCATGTGAACACATGTCAAGAAGGCATCAGTCTGTAAAACAGAAAGAGAGCCCTCACCAGGAATTAATTCAGCCAGTACCTTGACTTGGACTTCTCAGCTTCCAGAACTATGAGAAATAAATCTGTTATTTGAGCCACCTAATCTATGATATTTTGTTATAGCAGCCCAAGCTGACTAGGATACTGTCCAACTTGCCCTTGATTGTGTGTTCTAAGTTTGCAGTTATCAGTCTAATGCTTTTTGTAAGGTTGACCCTCTGTCTCTGTGTCCTCATGGCTTCTGAAAGGTTGTCCACAGTAGAAAGACCTGTTCGGCATGAGGGTTTTCCATCTGGGCCCTGTTGTTCATGCTTCTGCTAGTCTCCAGTGGCCGCTGCTCAGCATCAAATCCCTTCCCTCCATTAGTTTGCTTTCTCAGAGGGATGGCCAGTAATCCTCCTGTGAGCTCCAGTAGCCATGCAGTGCCAGCAAGAGTCTTTGAGCTTTGACAAGGAGCCTCTTGCCAAACCTTCATATTTCTGGAGCCGAGCTAACATCTCAGCCATTTTGCTTTACTTGTGTCTTCCCCATGGGTCCATATGGTCCCATGATACTTCCTCACCATGTACACACACAACATTTTTCCCCATTAAGGAGACTTGACTATTCTCCCTCACCAATACCAGCTTAATGAAGCCCTGGCTTTTGTTTTAAACTGGTTTAGCATAGAATGGCCAATGTCCATCAATATTAGAGGACAGTAAACACATTTACTTTCATTCCCAAATTATTTAAAGGGCCCCTGCCTCCAGTTGTTCAAAAGACAAAACAAAAAACAGTTAAATTGTGGTTTTCAGTTACATACTTTTAATAAGAACAAAAAGAAAAATACATTAAGTTATAAGGAACAGGAATGAAAAGTGTTAAATCACAAATTTTAAGCCTATCTTCCTCCTTTTGCTACCATCAAAGGATAGAAGATTCTATCCTGGCACTTCCTCAGTTGTACAGAAATCAGTGTATCTTTAAGGATGTCTTTGCTTATAAGTAAGAGAAGCCTGATTCAAATGGGCTTGAACAAGATGTGTCACCTCACATTTCTAGAACTCCATGGGTAGGACGAGCTCCAAGAGTAGGACAATCAGGACTCCAGGACTGTTCCTCTGGGCTCTTCCCTGCTTTGTTTCAGATTGACTCTCACCCCGTTACAGATGGCTGTCAACAGCAACTGTGGCAAAACGCCTCTTCTTTGAGAGAGGAGGCAGGAGGCAGATGCTACAGGTTCTGCTCTGCCATGGAGTAGGGTGGGAGTAAAAGTGAAACAGGCAGAGTGGCTAGGTGGACTGCCATAACAAAGACCTGCACCAGACAGGGGATTGCAGAGGAGACAGGGGAAGCTGCACAGAGTTAGAAAGAGGATTTTCTGAATCTTAGAATGGAAGAGGAGAGGCACTTTAGGGCATCAGCCATGCATGCATAACATATTGACAGCAAGAGAAATGAGAAAGAAAACTTGGAAGAAGTTTAGAGTGTTATAAATATACACTCCTTCGGCGTTTTCATGAAAGACTGTGAATTAAGATTTACATTGATTTTCAATTATTTTGGTTGCTGGAGTACAACAGATACTAAAGTTTGGTTTTCTCAACACTGTAGTTGCCATCTCTGTTATAGAAAGGTTATCTGTATAATTTATCATCCGAACATGGGCACTTGAGGCTAAAAGGGGACCCTATTAATGATTATGCTGGTACTACCAGTATACATCAGGATGATCCCAGGCAAATTTATTCTAATAAATAAAGTTTTAGTTAGAAACGCTGCTGTAATAACTGGCAAGTAAGGTACTCAAACTCTCCACCTCCCTTGCATCTAGGGTGGTCAAATTTCACACTTTTGGTCCATGAAATGGAGACAGAAATTTCGGGAAAGGACTTAGCTTCCTAAATGAATCAACACTAGAGAAAATACGTGGCTTCTTCCCCGTACCTCCTGCTTGGACTACAGAGGTTGATGCCTGGAGATGCATCAGCCAGTTCATGACCATTAGGATGAAAGCCAAATATCCAGGATGGTGAAGGGAAAGAATGGAAAGACACTGGGCTACTGATGATTTCCTGGAGCTGCTAGCAGGCACGGTTAGCTTACCTCCAAACTTCTTGTAGCCTGAGAAAAATTAACTCTAACTTGACAAGGAGATAGTACTCACCTTAAAGGGCAGTTCTGAAAGTTAAGTAAGATAATGATTATAAAGCGCTTTGTGTAGTAATTGACACATGGTGCTTAAAGGCTAGTCACCGTGGCTATTGTTATTATTAACTTGGTTTAGCTTGCATGAGTTTCTTTTTTCTTCTAGGAGAGGGGTGAGTGGTAAGGCTGTAGAGTGACAACAAGAAATGTAAAATGTCTACTTCCATAAGCACCATGAAATGATACATAGTATAATGGGGACTGGAGATCAGGCTCTATTTTCTATACTTACAGTCTAAGTTTCTTCTATTAAACAGAGAGAGGTGGTCGCTGTGGACAAAGATGGACAACTGGTGGCAGATACCTTTGTTCCAGGATCCAAAGGTTGTTCACTTTGCTATAGCAATGAGTGCCTGGGGAGATACCGAATCTCTCAGATCTGATTAAAGTTTTCCATAATTGGATCCAGAAAAGAAGTCATTTATTTGGTTTTGGAGATTTAAAAATATTTAAAAGGAACAATTTTGGTTTTGAGATTTTCACACAAACTACAAGTCAGAAATCCTCATATTCAATCTGCCAGAGCTCTTGCATAATTAAATCTCATTTGGAGATATTTTCCAGCATGTTCTGAAGAATGTGATGTGTGTTTCCTATTCATGGTAGTGGGGAGAGAAGAAAGAATCATTTCCACAGTGACTTCATCTGTGCCCAAAAACACGCCCTTTCTTAGTGTCAAGTAGGTTTCCTACCAATTAGGAGGATATCCTAGGTGTGGCTCCCTAGAAACAGAAACTAAGATAGGAATTTGGGTGTATGTTGGGAGTGTGCTCTCAAGAGAGAGAGAGGAAGGGAAACAAAATAAAGATGGAAAAGAAGCTAGGATGTGTTCTCATCTGGAGTCTAGCTTCTGCCTCATCCCCTGGGAGTAACGGGACATGCATGAATTGCACCCCAGAGTTGAGTTTACCTAGAGGCAAAGAGGTCTAGGCTTTTGTACTCTCAAGTCAGCCAGTCAATGGCTGTGGAGTGTCCTATTGAGGGGAAGGTATAAGCCATCATGTGGGCCCCTTTTGCCTGAGGCCAATTCTCCAGAGAAGAGGGCAGCCATGAGCCATTAGCACCATCACTCACAGTAGAAGGGAGGCGGTGTACTGGCTTAACACAGGGGATCTGGACCAGACACCAATAGAGTCCCCTACAAAGGATACCTTCATTTGAAGTCAGCTGTGTGCCTCTGCTTGCGGCTAAATGGAGAATGTGTTTGAAAACAAGGGATTAATGACTGTGAAAGTGATGCCTATTGTTTTTCAAGCTTGACTAATGTATGGATGGTTTCTTAAGAGGGGAAAGTTTTCTTAGCTTCCAACTTTGGTTTAAGTTGTTTTGATGATAGATAACTTTACTTAAATATATATATATAAACCTAAAAGTATTGATAAACTACCTATGCTTATATTTCTTTAAAAGGCATGAAACCAAACAAATTACAGATTAAAATTTAAGAAGTATGAGACCATAAAAATGAAATTGACAACATAAATTCAATGTTATGAATGATGCTGTTTTGTTAGAACTAAATAACCAATCTCAGAGTAAATATGTAACTGTGAACTTGCACAGATTGTCTCACTTCTCACTAGCCTATGTTTCACGATGCCGTGGGAAGGACCAACTTTCCACCACTCTTCTCTCTAATAGAACTTTTGTAAAACCCTAATTTGTACAGATCAGGAGGTTCCATAATGTTTACTTGGCAAGAAGGCATTATTAGCATTTATGTATCGTTGGTCTCTGCTCTAGTCATTAGCCCACAAAAATCAAAAGAGGACATCTTGGCACCATTTTTATCATAAACTTAAATGCAACACAGATGCTTAATGCTGTTGCCATCCTTAGTAAGTAAATTATTCATAACATACTTACACAATTTTATCAAAATGAAAGCATCACACACACACACACACACACACACACACACACACACATATATATAGAGAGAGAGACAGAGTCTTGCTCTGTCCCCCAGGCTAGAGTGCAATGGGATCATCACAGCTCACTGCAACCTTCAACTTCTTTGCTAAAGCGATCCTCCTGCCTCAGCCTCCCAGATTGCTAGGATTATAGGTATAAGCCACTGCACCCAGCCAAAAGCATACTATTTTAACATTTATTTAAAGAACTCTTAGAGCATTTAGGGACCTCAGAGAATATGCAACATCCTTTAATATCAGGCTATAGCTCTTTCCCATGAAATAGGAACAGGTATAGGGTGAGTTCACACATGTGATGACACTTGAAATACCCAAGAAAGCACCTTTCTGACCCCTGCTGGTTGGGACAAGGTGAAGGCATGAGAAAGGCCAGTGAATTTGAGGCTAAACCATTGACAACCTGGGAGGCTAGAGTAAGCTCTTTGCCCCATATATCATTACAATGCTTACAATTTAATTTAATGACAGTGTCCCTACTTCCTGACGGTTCTGCATATAAAGGCTGCCCCTGGTGCCATGTAAACCTCCTGCCCTTGCCGCTAATGGGGCACACAGAGAAAGCCCAGGGAGCCATGGGCTCCTGCTTAGAGAGTACGGCAAGCAAGTTAGGACACTGGAGTTTCCACTGTATCGTGAGTGACTATGAACATTGCCATGATGCCTGTAGGCTGTTCCAGCTGGAGAAGCTCTGGGACCCAGTACTTGTATCACTGCTGCAGAAGATTCTGGACTTTCTCACCTCCCCTACTGCCTTCAAACAAACCTGATTCCTGGAGGAAAACTGAGCACATCTTTTCTTCATCACCTGAAAGTGTTTAATGAAGACAGAAAAAGGTAGGAGCGTCTCTGCTTTCACTGCTTGCATGAAGTCTGCTCCCTAATACGGGAACAAGATCTGCATTGAATCAGCAGTGTGAGCTAGAGTAGGTTAAATAGAGCCTTGAGGTAGAGGGCAGGCGTTGAAATCTAATGTTTTATCATAGAGGTCAAAGCAGAATGGAAAACCAGATAGGCAGCGATCAGAGCACAGCTACAGATTCACTGTGTTTCAGATCATCCCTTCATTTAACAAAGGAAAAAAAGGATTCAGAGAGGTTAAATTATTTATTCACAGTCTCATTCATTTACAGAGCAAATCTTTAGCAATGGGTGTTCACCAAAGACTGGATTCCGTGCTAAGTATCAGATATACAACTCATGAGCAGCCCATGTCCTCAGGGAACTCTGGGGTTAAAGGGGAGACACAGGTGAGCAAACAGATGGTTATGATGCAATGAGACGAGTGCCATGAAAGGAGAGGCATGGCCCATGCAGGCCACCTGACCCAGCCTGGTACAGTCAGGGGGAGCATCCTGAAGGATATGATGGCATAGTAAGCAGTGAATGAAGGTGTCCTGTTCCTCCGCTGTGCTGGTCCCACCGCCCAGGGCTCAGGTAGGGATTTTCTGGGCCAGGGGCTCCCTGCTTCCTGGGAGTACAGGAACAGAAAGGAATCCCAGGAAAAAGCTCTGGATTGAACTTCATGTCCTTCCAGTGGCATTAATTGAAAGAAGGAATTTGCTGAAAATGTTCTCAGCCAGTTTTCCCCTACTTTGATTCATTAGGTATGCCATGACCACCAGAATGTTTCCTAGATCTCCCTTCATAATTATCTATAGCTCTCAGTTTTCTTCCATATAAATTCAAATCCTCTGCCAACTTTTAAGACCAAGATCACCACATCTATCTTATCTTACCTCACTGCTCCCAGCATGCCCCTTCCATCCCATGCCCCATTCATTCAAGTCATAGGCGTTAAGACAACCCTACCTGGTAGCAACAGCCATCTCTAATATTCACTCGACAAAGACTGAACCCACGTTGTGGGACGTGAAGTTCTCTCGAGGAGCCTTGCTACTCAAAATGTGGTCCCCGCATCAGTAGCATCAACATCATCTGGAAGTTTGTTAAAATTTGCAAAATCCCAGACCCAGACCTGGCCCCAACCCAGACCTACTAAATCTGACTTTAAATTTCAATAAGTTCCTCAGGTGATTCTTGTGCATATTAAAATTTCAGAAATTGTTTTAAAGAGGATAGTGTAAGCATAGTTTAATTCTGAATGACATACAGGTGACCTATAGTAGCTTTGTTTGTAAGCATAGCCTTACTTTTACCATTTTTTATCTTAAATAAAAAGAACAAAAACTTGTATTTGTGAAGTTTATTTGACTGTTGCTGATTGACAATTACAGCATTTTGTGGCAAAATTGCTACCTTTTAAAATCATGCTCAGGATTCATAAGATAATATTTAAAATCAGCAACTGAATACAAACATATTTCCAACACAAAAACATACAAACACATCATAAAATGTTGAGTAAAGTATAAGTGTATTGAAAATATAAATGCCAAATACACATCAACAGATAAAATTAATAAAGTATTCTAAAACACAGATGAGAAATAAGAAATCATAAATCATCATGAAAAAATTTTAAATATAATTTTCCTCTTTAAAAAAGGAAAGTTAAATCTGAAAATAAAACAAAATAAAAGCAATGTGTGCATTTATACCATAATTATGAGCCTATTTTTGTGCAGAGTTTTCTAGTTGCTGAAATGGTTCTTGTGTGTTCTAATAGGAGAATATGAGAAAGGAAATTCCTCATCCTCAAATAATTGTTATTTCTCCTGCTTGAAAGGAACTTTTTAACAACTTTCAGGAACCAAAATTGTGTGTGTGTGTGTGTGTGTGTGTGTGTGTATATATACACACACATATATATATATATTCCGAGAAATAGAGAGAGAGAGAGAGATAAAGAGAGCACTATATGTTTTTTTGTCTGAGAGAAAGCATTTCGGGTCCATCTGTGTCTTCTTTGGTTTTATCTTGTACCACTAGATACTTCAAGCAGAGTTACCTGTTCCAATTTCAAAACTGGCAGACTTACATACCACTTGTGCAGAAAGACTTTGAACTAGGTAGGAATTATTCTTGTCAATGAACCTTTACTATATCAATTGTCATTTTCTTCCTCTTCTTGAGGAGTCTGGAGTTTTAGAAAAAATGGTTTCTAAACAAGAGCACTTTGTTTAATACAAAATTCAAATGCAGCTGAGAACTTTGTAAGTATGCAATCAATATGTAAATAATTTTCAGATTTCAGATTTATTTAGATTCTAAAATAATGGTGTCTCATCAATAAAAATGCCTGAATTTTTAGTATTTATCAGAACCCAAAATACCAAAACAAAGAGAGCAGTTGATAATGACTGTACTAATTAGCAACACTGATAAACCAGGTAGAGGTCATTGTCAAAGGCCTTACTGAAATAGAAGAACAAGAAATCATTGAAAAAGATGACACTATGGAAACTGTTTCTCCCAGCTTTTACTATGCTAAAATTTTCCATTCATCACACTGAATTAGAATAAAAAACTTTGAGACAAATCACTCTAATTTTGAATTCGAGTCTAAGATGCCTAGAGCAATGGCATATGCCTATGCTTGCTACAGGAAGTCTGTTAGAAAAAATAATTTATTTTCAATCCAAACTTCATTGATTCCTATTTTAACAATCTTCAACGAGTCTAGTACATGCAGAAACCAAACTTATGTTAAGTGTTTAACGTAAGAAATGTTTACAAAAGCTTACATTTGTGTTTCTTTCATACATTCTTGTGATTATTAGGATATTTTTATTGATTCTAATGGTTTTCCAGAAATGAAACCTAATTCATTACATTTTACCTGCAGAAAATAGAAGTCTAATTTACAATGGCTTGCAGCCTTTTTCCAGAATGTAATTGAGCCTGTTGAAGGTCTTGTGAAGGTCATCTGTGTATCAGGGTTCTGATAGCTACCTCTACTTTCTCTTCATAGAATTAATAGCAAGAGCCAATAGAGTGACTAGGAAAAGTCTTTGTGCATTCTGGATTTCTTTTCTTCCAGGCTCTTCTGGTTAATTTTCTTTCTGTGTCCCATGTGGGGACGTTTAGAGGAAGAATAGCCCAGAACCTTCACCTGGCTGCCACCTTGCCTGGTTTCAAATCCCGTATCTGCCACTTATTATATCTGTGTGGCTTTGGGTAAGTTTGTGAACTTTTTGTGCCTCAGTTTGCTCATCTGTAAAATGAGGAGGATCACAACAACATCTAGCTCACAGGATTGTGATGTGATTAAATGAGAAGAGTATCCAGAGTACTTACAACAGTATCAAGCGCATTTTAATTGCTATATACATGTTTGCTATTATTATCATTATTATGTCAGACAATATTGACGGTGCCCTTCCCTCTACTCCAGAACAAACTGAGAAAAAGCATAATTTCTTGCGTATGTCTTTAGAAGCAACACAGTGTGGCAGGAATGGCATCATGTTGGCATCAGACCTAGGTTCCGATCTCATCTCTTATTAGCTGTTTACACTGGAGTGTGTTATTTATACCCTCTCAGCTTCAGTTTTCTCACTTGTAGGGGACAATAATATCCATCTCAAAATAACTTCAGCTATATTAAAATAAGTTAACACCCTGAAAGCATCTTGCACTTTCCTGACTAGGTGGTCAAACGGTCAATAGATGTTCATTTCTTTCTCCCTTTCTGTCATTACCTATATATTTCCTGACTTTTGTTTGTTTTTTGCTTCTGTGAATAACCTTCTGTTGTGCTCCAATTTCTTTTTGCTCTTTAATATTACTCATCTTTTATCCCAGTTCTTTAAATCCCTAATCCTTGCTCTTTTCAGGGCAAGCATGTATATCAATTCAACTGGGGCATTAGCTAGTCTAGGAGTTATATCTTCTGCACAATCCCTTAATCCCTCTGAGAGAGAGAGAGAGAGACAGAGAGACAGAGAGACAGACAGAGAGGGAGAGACTCTGTGTGTGTGTGTGTGTGTGTGTGTGTGTGTGTGTTTATTTCGTCCACCATGCATTCCACCCAAATTCGTTCAGCACTGTGCTAGGTTCTGGCAATGAAGAAATGAGTAGGTGTGGCCTGTGCCCTGGCAGAAATCATATATTCTAGTGTGGGAGATGCAGACAAATAAATGGGTGCTTAGAAAGCAATACAGCCAGTATGAAGGGTGTGAAAGGGAGCATTAGGGAGGAGCAGCTAATCCATCTGTTGGAGCAGCTGATCAAATATTTAGGGGGAGGGGGATTTCTGAGTCTTACAGCATAAGCGAGAGTGAGTCCTGTGGGGGAGGGGAGAAAGAACAGGGCGGGGGCTGTATTTTGGGCAGAGGGGTCACATGAACAAAGCATTGAAGAAAGAAACAGCCTTGTGGTAGCAGGGTAACCATGAGCTATAGAAAAGAGGGGAAAAAAATAAAAAGCCTGAGTTTTCAGAGAGGTCAGGGAAGGCTTCAAAGGACAGGAGCTAAAACTACCTGGGAAGCTACAATATAGGATTTTAAGCAGAATGATCTGGCCAGATCAGAATGGCCGATTTCTCTGGAGGCTGCATGGAGAATGGACTTGAGGAGGGCAAGAGTGAAATCAAGGAGACAAGTCAGAAGTCTAGGAGAGCAGGTAAGTCGAGAGATGACAAGGACCTTGGTTCAAGAGGCGGTGGGAAGGGGAGAGAAGGCATAGGCCAGAGCCCTGAGACGTGGCAAAATCTTCAGGACTTTGCAACCACAGAGATGAAGGGAAAAGAGAAGGCAATGACAAGTGGGCTGTGGGGTGGAGGAAATGGAGGAGGCAAAGATAAGAGCCTTGTTTCTGGTTTGTATGCCCTTGTCAGCAGTGGGGAAACAGATTTTCTTAAGGGGATTTCAGGCAGACTTGTTGAAAGGGGGGTAAGCGCATACTGAATACCTATAGGGGGCTGTTTTCCCTGTCTTCATGTTAAAATAACCCTGGTGCTTGAATTTTGTCCTTAAATTAGCTCACAATTTTAAATAACAATCACAGATATGCAGGAAAAATCAATTTAAAAAACCCACAACTTCATTTTTGTTTTGACCCATCCATCCCTCCTTTCTTCCAATTAGTTTTGAAGTCTTAACCATCATGATGGGTGCTAATCAATGGAGGAATACTCAGTGCTAAGGCCCTGGGGGAGAATGGGATGGTAGGACTTTGTCACCAGTCTACACTGGGACATGCTGGGGTGTCCTAGTCCTCTCAGGTCTGGGGGTGTCTGCAGTGTGTGGCCTCACATAAGTAGCATGGAATTCAGAGGGAAGCCTGACAGCTCAGCTGCCTTGGCACTCCTCATGCCCCCCCATTCCCCACTCCCCCTCCTCTTAGTCTCTCCCAGCTCTCTGCCCAAGAAACGCTGCAGAATCCTTTGCTTAGGACTTTAAAGTCCCCATCTCACATCTTCTCCTCTTCTTACCTGTCTCAAGACATCCTCTCTCTCTCAGTGTTTGCCCTCAGACTCTTTTTTAAATTCCTTTTTTGTTTCAGCATATTATCGGGGTACAAATGTTTAGATTATGTATATTGGTATATTACGACTCTTTCTCTTGATATTTGACCAGCAAATTTCTTGATTAGTTTAGGATGTGGGAAGCCGAAGTTTGAAAGCCAATTTCCACCTTTTAAGCAGTTTCCACCCTTGAGGCAATAGAGCCCTCCCTTGAGGCAACTGTTAAAGCCCCCAGCACCTTAAAGAGGAACAAGAGGGGAAAGAAGGGGTAAACACTGAAGGGGGAAAAAAAAAGATCAGTTAATATTTTAAAACAAAACAAAACCACCTCCCCCAAAATAAAAAAAGCAATAAGAATTTTTAGTTCCTATGTTAGAAAGTCAACCGCAGAAGGAAAGTAGCAAATGCACAGAAAACAAAAAGCATTTGGGATGAATAATTGGAGATATTAATTAATATTGTTACCTTTGTCTTTAATAAGTTTCATGTCAGTCCATGCAGGAGAATATAGTTTCTCTTTTTTTAAGTTTGTCCCAGCTCTTATTTTTATAGTTTCAGGCACGTATCGTGCAGTCTTTCAAAAGTATTTCAGGCACAGGGAATTAGAAGAAAATGAGATAATAAAATAAAATCAAGGTGAATCAGAGGGTTGGCTAAGATTAAGTAAGAGATATCAAGCCATGCTGCATTTTCTTCAAAAGCAATAAAGACTGTTTTTACTGTATTGTGATAAGAAAATGGAGACATTTCTGGCAACTGATGAGATATCATGTCACCAAATGTATATTTACTGTTTAAGTGCTTTTTTATGTTCCCACTCTTAACATTTACATTTTAGCAATAAAGACCTCAGGTGAGTGTTAACTTCATTTATATGGTCTGTTGATACAGGAATCAGTAGATCAAACATTTTATGCCATCTTGAAAACACTTTGGACAATTATAATTCCAGCACTGGGATTAGTGTTTTCTTACTAGAGAGTTAAGGCTCAGAGAATTTATATACCTCTCTGTGTGGTCTTAGAAGAAGATGAGAAGGCTGGGATTCGGTTCACATGAGGGTGTGTATTCACTTTGTGTATCACCATGAAGTCACACCGGAAGCCATTTGTATTTGTATTTGAATGCTAGAAAGGACGCGGAGTGAAGCCAGCAGACTCAGGTTGCAGTCTCACCTCTGCCTCTAATTAGTATGTTACAGTTAGTCACGTGCCTTAGCGTCTCTGCTCAATTTCTTCATCCATGCAGTGTAAGTTGGCTTGGATCAGGAGTCAGAAATACAAATATCTACATGGGAAGGACAGGTGACATAAATGTAAAAAGCATACATTATTGCATATGACAGCATCATCATTTATTTTCTCTATATTTCAAAAAACAACTGTGTTGAAATTTCAGTCTCTTTTACAGATCATTAAGCTTTTCATCAGGCACCTTTTCCACATACGAGTCACTGTTCTTCTCACGCTTTGTTTTCCTAATGGAGGCTTAAGTTGTAGTCTTTTGCAACAGATGCACTTTGTTGATATAGTAAATCTAGAAATCCTCTTTATATTCTAAAAAAGCATGTCTGGCTCACATTTTTTTGGAAACATGTAGCTTTCTCAGTTTGTATCTCTTTTTTCCATTCTTGAAAAAGACATGGGTGTGACGATACATTTTTCTTTATTTTTTATTCTAGTAAAAGAAAAAGCAGCAGTATTAATGGGATAACACTTGGCAGTTGACACTCAGCCTCCGTATGGGGAGTAATAGAGAGTGGCGGGGACTGTGGAAAATGGCAAGCTCAGACCTTGTGAAAATGAAGGAAGGCACCTGCCTTTCTGCAGCAGGCAGCTGCCCGTTAGCACCACTGGGTTTTTGGCCTCTGAGAATATAAGTCCACCTATAGATGTGTCCTCTGAAGTTTTTTCAAGAAAAACTGTATATACTTATTATTTTACATGGAATTATTCTGAATTTTAAGTATTGGCAACTAAATGTAAATTTAAATAAACATCAATAGTATCAACACTTAACAGTCAAGTGGTTCAAGCTACCCATGAGAAAACTAAGGATCAGATGCCCACAAAAGTTTGAGACTTTTAAGCTACATGATCTTAAAGTTTCCTTTCCTCTAGGACTTTTTCTTTAAACAAATATTTACTTATCTTTTACTATGCTCTGAACACACTTTACATGTCTTGATTCATTTAATACACACAACAACCTAACGAAGTAGGTGCCATTGTTATCCTTATTTTACAGATGAGGAAACTGAGGCACAGAACAGTTAAGTGACTTGCCTAACGTCACAGAGCAAATAAGTAGTAGAGCCAGAATTCCAACACCGGCCATCTGGCACCATAGCCCAGAAATCTCTTACCTTTGTTCATGTAAATTTATATTTCTTATTTTTTTTAAAAAAGTTTCCTTAACGAACCTTAGTTTAAAAAATTTGTTGTTGATGACGAGGTGCGTATTTATTTGGATGTATACAAAGTTAGCAGTTTAGAATATTTTTATTTGGATGTGGGGAAAAGATGAGGTTATTACAAGGCTGAATGTTAGTGTGGGTCAGATCAACACACTGCCTACATCAGTGCGATTGAAGACAATGATGCTGGTTAGGATCAGTCTCTTCCAATCAGATCTCATATGTAAATCAGTAACTGCCCCTTGATTGGCTGCTGCTGATCCTCAGATGAAGAGATTAATGTTTTGCTTTTCTGGTTGCTTTAGTACCCAGAGAATGTTAATATAAATGGAAATTTGGCTGTATATTTAAGCAATCTGTCAGAGCAAAGATATTTCCAGAGTTTTTTGGTTAAAGAGGTTTTTGAATGTATGTATGAACAGTATATGGGCTGACTTTTTATTTCAGCAAATATAAAGATGTATTATCCCTTGAGGTTTGTTATTAACCTCAGTTTCACCTCCCTTAATATTTACTCCGCAGGTCAATAAATCTTGATACTCACTTCAGCAGAAGCCAGTATCTTCAGATTATGAGTTATTAATCTTGGCCAAGCTGAAAAATTATGTGAATATTTTTCTTTTACTAGAGAAAATGAGAACTTTTTTTGTCCCCTTTTTTATCAGACTCTCTTAAAAGGAAAAGTTAATTTTTATCTGAATCACCAAACGTCCTTTTCACATTTAATACTTGGATTTGAGGGTGTGAGTCTTCTTACGAATTTTAGAAAACTCTATGTTCCATTGAAAGGACTGCAGGAGGCAGGGGTTAAACAAATCCTATTTTAAACCCTCCTGTAAAATACCCTGATTTTAGGAGAAACTAAGAAAGGGCTGTGGCCAAATTCCTACTGCCATCTGTGTGTTATTTATTAACTTTGCTTGATTTGAGGCAAAACAAATGCAATGTATTTCTAGAACCTGGTAGCAAAATGCTATGTAGTAGAGAAATGCAGCTGTATCTGGCCCATCTCAGGACAAAAACAGCAAGTATAAAAAGACATGGGGTGACTGCATTTGATTCCCAAAAGCTCAACGATTGGGACTGAAACACTCAATAGAAGCAATCAGTTTGTTGCTTCATAGGAGGGTTTGTAGGCCTTAATCTGTAGACTCATCTCTATAGTGATGAAGAAATCCAAGACAAAAGGAGATGAAAAAAATCATGAAAGAAGTTAGAGGTCATCTCACCTGTTGGCTGGTGGTTGCTGCTGGGGTGGAGGTGGGAAAATGTGGCATTTGGAAATAGATGTACAAAGGGGAAAGGGTCTCTCCAAAAGGCGATACAGGGGAATATTTTCCAAAATGTTTGGGGGAGACCAGAGGCAAGGAAGAGTTGCTAAATGTGGCGGGAGACTCTGGTCAGGCAGGCAAAGCCAATAGAATCTCGCCTCTCAGTGTGCTCCCTGGACCAGCAGCATCAGCATCACCCAGAAACTGATTAGAAATGCAAATTCTCAGCCCCATCCCAGAGCTACCAAACCAGAAGCTCTGAGGGTGAGGTCCACCAATCTGTCATGGATCAATCTCCAAGTGATTGTGATGCATATTTAAGTTTGAGAACCACTGCACTGGGGCACAGACTTTTCAACCTTATGTGTAGATTGCAATTCCTTGGGGAGTTTAGAAAAAATAATGATGTCTGGGTTTTACTTGGTCTTGAAGATGGCCTGGATATCAGGATGGTTTATAGCTTTCTAGATAATTTTAATAGGTAACCAGTGTTGAGAATTATTCTAGGGCAAGCTCCTACCCCAAATTACTTTTTCAGATCTAATGTTCTAATTTCAAGCAGAATATTTTGTGATTCTTCCTTTACTATCCTGAAATAAAATTTATTTGAATATTATTACTTATACACATATTCTTAACTGCACCATAAAAGAGAAATAATAGGAGAGTAATTTATAATAATATGCATTTCAAATATTTTAATTCCTGGGTCTGACCACACTTAACAGTGAAGCAGACAGAAGGCTGCAAGAGTTATTATGAATGTGACAGTTGCAAATGCAGATTGATCCGTGTGTGTTGAATTGGCAACTCAAAAACCATGGGTGGCATTACTGTGGGTGACACGATTTTCTGAAAAAAAGAACAGATCTTGATAAAGTTTCTAACAAAATAATGAATAATTTTTTCTTTCTCTGGGCTTTGGTCTAAAGTCTGTACTTAGAAGGCACAGTGACTTATTATAGTGGATACCATGATACCCTGCTAAGATCCCCACTCCAGGACTGAAACACTGATTTCCCCAGCTGCTGGGAGTGCTGCTGGGTGCTGGCCCTAAGCTGATTGCCCTCCTTGGGACCTGCCCTTGCCTGAAGAATATGCCTTCCCGAAGAGAATACTCTTTTTCTGGCACAGACTACCCTCAGTGGCTGGTCAATGTAGGGTTGGTTGTAAAGACCATTCAGGACAATTGAGTCCTCCTAGCTCTAGATCTCCCTGTTGGATTGCCTGAGACCTTTGCTGCAATTGCATTGCAGCTCAACTTCTATCTCTGCCCCATCCTGCTTTCTCAGTCCCCCAGGGGTGTTGGTTCTGAACTTACTCTCCAATAAACCTCAGCTGCCATCTCAGAGCCATTCCCAGGCTAAGTGACTAGTAACATTGTCTAGGGAAAACCTGAGTCGTTTACCAGTCAGCGAATTCACAGTTATCTAACATGAGTCTTGTCTAGTATTTTATCCCATCTAGAATGGCTTCACTGAGACAGACAGAGACAAAATGAGAATTTCATTTGGTAGAGGGACTGCTGGCAGGTAGGGGAGGAGCTGAGGCCCAGGTGGTGGAGGAATACTGTAAGTGCTAGGAACAAATCCCCCAGCATTGATCAGGTAGAGACTTGCACTCAATTCAGAAGCAGGGCAGCCTCAAGCAAAAATGTAAATTAGGCAATGTTTGTTCTACTTTTCCCCAGTGCTTTTTTTCCTTCCATGGAGCCTATAGCCATCAGAACCTACTCGCTGGAAGAGATCTGATAAGCTATTTACCCCTTAGTGTGAACCTAAGTCAATAGTTTTATTTTTTTCCATTTCCAGAGATATTTGCATTTTAAGTATTTTTATGGAATAAAAACGGTGGTCCTTTGTTAAAAGGAATTTCAAGAAACTACCTATGAGGGTAAGGAAGAGAATTTTTCCTCTTCCCAACCACTCAAAGTCAGTTCCTACTAGGGACTTTCTTAGGGTCACAAAAGGGTGGAAAGGGGGTACCCTAGCAGGAATGTCTGAAAGGGGTGGCCTTGCAAAAATAATAGGAAAATATCGAATCTGGCAATTTCCTAGTAACAGTTAAAGATCAATCTTATGAGTTCTCCACTAACAAACACCCCACGGGAGTTCTGTTTTGCACAACTTCTGAAAAGAGCTGAAAGACAGAAAAGAGATGTAAATCTTTCTCTTTAGAATTGTTTTTTGAGAATCTGCTGCTTTTACAGAGTTCCTGAGAAAACAGCAGGAGAATGAGCTACAGCCTCAACCACATCTTGAGGGCAGAGTCACCTCTCCTGCGTTAATCACTTCTCCAAAGAAAGGCAGGGGAGCCAACTCTTGGACTTTGCCATCCTCACAGTTTTTGTTATCTACCCGCTGCCAAGAAGAAAGACAGGAGTGGATACAGCAAGAGACTGTACTTTGCCATTTTACAACTCCCTTAAGAAGCCTCAATAGCTAGCTTTTGGGGCCAGCACATTCTTCCTTTTCCATCTCTGTGCTGGTTCTTTCCCTGTTCCCCAGGGAAAAGTAAACCTCTTCTTTCTATCCTAATCTTTGTCTGGAGAAATCTTTCTCAAAACCTGCATGCACTTGCTCTCCACCCTAACATCTGCTGGATGCCTGCATGAGGACTAACACTGAATGACTTCTCTGCCCCCACGTGGAAAGAAGTCACTTTTGTCCCTTGCAAGGGGGACTGTCTCATCATCTCATTTTTCTACCTCTGGACGGGGAGCTGCTTCCGTCTTGAAACTGCTCTCTCCTCTGCCACAATTCCTAGGACATCCTTCTCAGTGCTTTCAATATCATTTGGAATACGGTGAGTCTCTTGGTCTCTGGAAACTTTGGGAATGGTCATATGCATGAGGTGGAGAGTGGTAGCTTTTTGGTTTGGTCAAGGTAAACCCAGCACTGGGTCTACCACTCAGGAGGGTAGCATGGAGGGATGCTTCCAAACTACTCTTTCCCAGGTGGGGCACTGCCCCCATCAGTCTTCACCTAGACCCAGGGATGCCTGGCTATGGGGAAGACTTCAAGGTCACAGTCTGAGTCAGAACTTGGGGATGCCCATTTTCTGGCCAGATCACTAGGTTTCACTCTGATTCAGATTTTGGGGATGCCTGACATCTGATCAGACTTTCAACAGTCATTTGGATTAGGGATGCCCTCTCAGATTTTTTCCAACATGCCGCCATTCCTAAAATTGCCCTTTTCTTTCTCCTTGTTGTTATCATGGGCAACTTTCATTTGGCTCCACCTGAGGACTCCCCATTGGGAGTCATTACTCTCTACTTCTCCTTCCTTCTGTCTCTTCTCCATCTCTACCCCTCTCACCCAGCCACACCCATTCTCTCTGGCCGGACATTCCAGAACCCCTCCCCACCTGCGCACCAGCTCCCTTTCTGGGAAGTTGCTGGCTCAGAAGGCAGTCTCCAAATCCATGTCCCTTTTTCTGTGTCTGATCTGTCTCAAATAGAAGTCAAACTGGGCAGCTTCTTGGATGATCCCTCCAAGTTCTCTAAGGAATTTGAATACCTCACTCTTTCCTATGACCTGTTGTGGAGAAATGTTCCTGTAATTTTCTCCACTTGAAATACTGCTGAGGAGAGGGCTCGTGTTTGGTCTAAGGCTAGGGAATACACAGATGATCTCAATCGGAAACAACTCAAAATTTATACTGTTGGCTTCACCGTGGTCTTAGACCATGACCCAAATTGGGATTACCAACAGGGGTCTCCTCATAGGGAGTGGTGAGACCAACTGCTTTCCTGTATCACAGACGGGATGAAGAGGGCCATTGCTAAGCCTGTTAATTATGATAAAGTTAGAGAGATCACTCAGGACCAGGATGAAAACCTAGCTCTTTCCCTTTCATGACTGTCTGAAGCATTTCGCCTCTTTACTAGTTTAGATCCTGATACCAGGGAGGGAAAAACTATCTTAGCCATGCATTTCATCTCCCAGTCAGCCCCCGATATTTGGTGTAAACTCCAAAAGCTTGAAAAGGGGCTTCAGACTCCACAAGTGGAAATTTTAGACCTGGCCATCAAGGTCTTTAATAACTGAGATGATAAAAGGAGAGAGGAGAAAAGGTAAAGGGACCAGCATCAGGCTCTAGAGCAGAAGCCTTTCAAACAGTGGACACCACTATGGGAGAAATTTTTCAGAATTGGGGATACCCTGGAGGTTCAGGCAAGAAGACATCTTTCCAGATGATAGCCTGCTCTGGGAACTGCACCCTGCTTTAACTGCAACCAGCTGGGGCACTGGAGTAAGGAGTGCCCTAGGAAGTGGGTTCCACCAGGGCCATGCTCCAACTGTAAAAAGGAAGGGCACTGGAAGAGCGAGTGCCCCCTTCTCAAGAAGGGAGATTGCACTTGTCTTCCAGATCCAGCAGGGCCCCCTGCACTGGCCCCCTCCCTACCCACAGACCTTCTGGGACTGCTCTATTCTGACTGACTGGTCCCGGCTCCAGATTAGGCTCCACTTTGCTACATTGAAACTGCCGAGCCTAGGGCAACCCTCTCTGTAGCAGGTAAGCAAATTGAATTTTTACTGGACACAGGGGCCACTTTTTCTGCTCTTCCTGAATTCTCAGGACCCCTATTTCCCTCTCCTGTCTCCATTATCAGAGTGGAAGCTAAAATACAAACCCCTCTGCATACTTTACAACTCCTTTGCTCAGTGGGAGATCAAATTTTTATGTACTCCTTTCTGGTGCTCCCCAATTGCACCCCACTGTTGGGAAGAGATTTGATGGCCAGATTAGGCACCCAACTCCTTCTGACTTCTCCGGTTCTCTCCCTTGGGTTTTTAGGAAAAGTGTTATCAGACCCTCCCCAGAGCCTCCCCACTTCTGTTCCTATTTAGGTATCTCAAAATGTGCCATCTGAGGTGTGGGACGTCGGCACCCCAGGAAAGGCACAACACATGCACCCCATTTCTATCTTCCTCAAAGACCCTACTCACTTCTCTGCAGGACTCAATACCCTTTTAAGCTAGATGACCTTAGGGGACTCAAGTCCTTTACTATTACATTTCTTCGGTCTGGCCTCCTTTGCCTTACCAACTCTCTCTATAATACCCCTATCCTCCCAGTAAGGAAGCCTGACAGTTCCTATTACCCAGTCCAGGACCTACATATTATCAATGAAGCTATTATCCCCTACATCCAGTGGTCCTGAATCCTCATTCTCTGCTTAGCACTATACAACCTGATACACAGGTTTTCACTGTTCTTGACCTCGAAGATGCTGTCTTTATTATATGTTCTCTCTCCTGACTCCCAATACGTATTTGCTTTCACCTGGACCGACCCTGACACAAAT
The DNA here is from genome assembly GCA_963574885.1 of Lepilemur ruficaudatus. NCBI lineage: Eukaryota > Metazoa > Chordata > Mammalia > Primates > Lepilemuridae > Lepilemur > Lepilemur ruficaudatus. Next base: position 29,907 of record CAUYRT010036099.1, read on the forward strand.
CATTCACAACAGCTCACCTGGACTTCTTTGCCCCAGGCATTCAGAGATAGCCCCCACCTCTTTGGACAGGAGCTGTCTGCACTTTCTCTGACAGCTCACTTCTCTGCTATGTTGATGATCTCCTTGCAGTCCTGACCATTCTACTTCTCTTCTTAACACTGTCCCTTTCCTCACACATTTAGCCCTTAAAGGGCATCAGATTCAGCAAGAAAGGCTCAGATTAATCAACCCACAGTCACTTACTTGGCGTTCCAGCTATCTCCAGGAAAGTGAGCTATTACCGCTCAGCACAAACAACTTATTTCCTCTATGGATACCACGGCAACCAAAAGGGGTCTTAGAGCTTTTCTGAGGTTAACAGGCTACTTTGTGTATGGATTCCCCCAACATGGGCTCATTGCTAAAGCCCTTTTTGAAGCCCTCCCAGACCCGCAATAGGAAACTTTAGATTGGAAATCCCGTCTTCTGCAAGCCTTTAAAATCTTGAAAGCTGCACTGGTAGAAGCCCCCACTGTCGGCCTTCCTAACTATAATAAACCTTTCTATCTCTATGTGCAGGAACAAGGAACAGTTGCTTTTGCAGTATTAGGGCAAAAGTCAGGACTTGATTTCAAGGGTTGCTTATTTTCCTAAGAATCTGGGTAACACTGCTAAGTGATGGACTTCTTGTCTAAGAGCCCTGGCAGCCACAGCCCTCTTTATCTAAGAAGCTAACAAACTGACTTATGGACAGCCAACTCAGGTTTATACCCCTCATCAGGTTCTTGACATCTTAAACAACAGAGCTCATCACTTCCTAACCTCTAGCTGTATTACTCAGTATCAAACCTTACTCATAAATAACCCTTCTATCACTCTTCTCCTGTGTTCAGCCTTAAGCCCTGCTACTCTGCTTCCCATTTCTCCTGAGCTCCCAGAACTCTCCTGCCTGGAAATCTTGGAGAAACCCACTACCATTAGACTAGACCTCTCTGATTCTCCAACTACCTTCCCCAGATCATAGTTGGTACATCGATGAGAGTGGCTACATTCGAGATGGCCATTGCAGGGCAGGATATGCCATTGTCACCACTACTCATATAGTACAAAGAGCTCCTTTACCATCTGGCACTTCGGCTCAAAAGGCAGAGTTAATTGCCCTGATTAGGGCAAAGACTTAACATTTACACTGACTCTAAGTATGCCTATCATATTCTACACTCTCATGCTGCTATCTGGAAAGAATGAAGATTTCTCACTGTGCAAAGCACTTATGTCAAACATGCCAACCTCATCATACAACTCACACAGGCAGCACAATTACCTAAACTAATAGCTGCTATCCACTGCAAGCACGCCAATCCTCTTAGTCCCTTGAGGCCCTAGGAAACAACAGGGCAGATAAGGAAGCTAAAGGAGCAGCAATGCTTCCCTTTCCAGCTACTCAAGCTCTTTCCCTCCAATCACTGTCCCAAACTACTCTGCTAAAGAAACTACCCAACTTACATAGCAGAGGCTGTTTGGAATGGACCATGCCTTTTCCATAAAGGCAAATTTGTTTTACCTATCCAAGAAGAGAACTCTATCCTCCACCACATTCACAACTCAATTCACATTGGGAGTCGACCTTTGAAAACCCTTCTGTCCTCACTCCTTCATTGTCAGAACTTAGAAGAAAAATTAAAACAAATAACTAAGGATTGTTCTATTTGTCGACAGCCCTCAGGGCCACCTTAAGCCCCCTCCTTCTCTTCCTACTCATCAAAGCTGAGGTCATCTCCCTGGATAAATTTGGCAGCTGGACTTCACACCTATGCCTCTACACAAGGGATGTAAATGTCTTTTAACTCTGATATGTTTTGGGGTTGGTTGGAAGCTTTCCCTAGTAAAACGGAATGAGCCTTTGAAGTCACTTGAGTTCTTCTCTGGGAAGTAATTCCCAGCTTTGGGCTCCCAACTTCACTTCAAAGTGATAATGGCCCTGCTTTTACATCTCAAATTACTCAACAGCGCTCAGAAGCCCTGGGTATCTCCTATAAGTTATGCTCAGCCTATCATCCCCAATCCTCTGGGAAGATAGAAAAGGCTCACTCAACTCTTAAACGACAGCTTACAAAACTTTCCTTAGAGTTACGCCAAAGCTGCCTAAATCTCCTCCCTTATGCTCTCTTCAGACTCCATATTTTTCCTGGAGCACCTTTATTTCTAAGTCCCTTTGAGCTCATGTATGGGTAATCAGTCCTCTTGACATCCTCAGTGTCCCCACCCCCTCTGGGTACTTCCTTGCTAGCAGTGGAGTTAAGCCCACAACTTCTTAGAGAATAAGCAAATACACACCTTCTTCAACTTCCACCTTTTGATTTAAAGAAACCACAACCTTTGTGGGCTGGTGATTGGGTTTTGCTTAAAGAACCCCCAGGACAAACAGGCCTTTCACAACCCTCATGGAAAGGTCCTTTTCAAGTCATTCTTACTACCTCCATTGCAGCTGAGCTTCTGGGAACTCTGTCCTGGATTCACATCTCTCTGCTCAGACCTGCAGAACCTCCAAAACCTGACTCCACTCATGATGAACCCCCTGAGAGCCCAGCACCTTCTACCTGCCAGCTCATCACGGACACCAGACTCCCATTCATTTGACATAAGTTTTAAAACTGTGAGCTTTAATATGCTGTGGTATACAGGACATCTTACTGTTCTTGTACTTCTACATAACTCATGCACCAGCTTATTTCCCCTTTGCCCATGCTGGGGACCATAATGATAATCTTACTTTTCATATCCCCCACCACAGGCATTATATAACATCCTTATTTGCCTACAGTGCAAGAGTCAATCAACTTCTTAAAACTTCTGATCCTTCTGAGAACAATGCTATGCAAATTGTTGGATATGTGCCAATATTTCTCCACAAAAGGGGCTTGTCACTATTCCTGTCTCAAGTGAATGGAACCAGCTAGAGTCCTACGTAATCCCCTCCTACTCTGATAGGGTAGGACTATGAACTATGGGGTGGACTATGAACCCAGTATCGCAACTCGAAATAGACCGGCTCCTCCTAAGCCATCTGTGCAATAGAGCCGACCTTAATCTCCAGGGAGCAATACTCACCTCAGTTTCATTTGTGCAGCAAGCTCCCCTGTGCCTAATTAGTTCATCTCGCCCAGGCCCTTTGGTGGGAAAGTTTTCTGATGGCTCCCAGGCTTGTAATCACACTTTCCAGTTATCTACTAACTGTGTCTGGGTCACAATGCCTACCTGAATTTCTTTCCATAGCATATACTTTCCTAAACCCCTTAACGTTACCACCAATTGGACCCAAACAGGTTGCTCAGAAAATACCATTTGTCCCCCACCTCTGTGATCATGCGCCTTTGAGGGACATAAATTTTGGCTCCAACCTGTTAATATCAACCACCAGGAATGTCAAAACTAACCCCCTCTTCACCAGGTGTATGAAGTAGGACAGAATCTTACTATTCCTTCTTTCAATTTGGCATATGATCTCTCCACTGCTCCTGAATATACCTCATGCTTACCTCTGTTAGCTGGAATGACCTTAACTTCCACTTACAAAGACATAGAATATTTTAGAGACCATCTTACGAGGCCTTATTTCAATATGTCCGTTGATATTTGCCTAGATCCCAAAAATCGAACTTATTTTCTTTGTGGATCAAATGCTTATCTATGCCTCCCGGCCACCTGGACGGGAACCTGTACTCTAGTATACATACTTCCTAACCTCACTCTTGTCAAGGATACTATGCCTCTTCCCATTTATTCTTCATACCACCAGACCAAGCACAAGGCCTTTGTCATCCTTGCAATAATTGGAATAATAGCCGGACTTGCTGGTTTATTTATTTCAATCTTTTCGACACAAAGACTGTCTTTAGAAATAAACCAATTAGCCACAGACTCAGCCCAACAAATTACTATCTTACAACAGCAAATAAACTCCATGGCAGGAGTTGTCTTACAGAATAGGAGAACCTTTGATCTCTTCACTGCCAGTCAAGGAGGCACATTTGCTCTGCTGGGAGAGGATTGTTGTTTCTTTGTCATCAGTCAGAAAAAAATACAAACTAACCTTCAAAACATTCAAAAGAGGGCAAATACACTTCATGAGCAGGCAACTTCTGGCGGTTTTGACTGGTGGGATTTTAAAGTCCATGTGTGGTCCTGGTTCTCGTGGTTAGTGTTTTTATTAGGGCCCCTTGTGTTTCTACTTTTGGCTCTCATTTTCAGACACTGCATTCTCCGCCATCTGATAACATTCGTGCAAAACTGAATTCAGGCCCTAGCTGTTTCCCTCCAGCAAAATCCCCATCCTACCTCTAACCTAGCTTTCAACAACATCTGTTTTCAATCCCTCCCCCTTAATGACCCAAATGAGCTCGGTCAGGCAGGGACATCGTTCCATCCATAAATCAGCAGGAATCTGTGTCAGAAGAAAGGAGGCCCCCATCCATAATCCCCAGTTTTCTGAGTTCATTTTTTAAACAGAAATTTAATTTTAATCAGAGAGAGGAGAGAATGAAAGGGGGCAGCCTTGCAAAAATAATAGGAAAATATCCAATCCCACAATCTTCTAGTAACAGTTAAAAATCAATCCTATGAGCTCTCCTCTAACAGGCACCCCATGGGAGTTCTCTTTTGCACAACTTCTGAAAAGAGCTGAACGCATGGAAAAGAGATGTAAATCTTTCTCTTTAAAATTGTTTTTTTTGAGAATCTGCTTTTACAGAGTTCCTAAGAAAACAGCAGGAGGACGAGCTACAGCCTCATTTATATCTTGAGGGTAGAGTCTCATCTCCTGTGATAATTTCTTCTCCAAGGAAAGACAGGGGAGCCAACTTTTGAACTTTGACATCCTCACGGTTTTTGTGATCTACCTGCTGCCAAGAAGAAAGGCAGGAGCAGATACAGCAATTTCTCCACTGTACTCTGCCATTTTACAACCCCCTTAAAAAACCTCAATAGCTGGTTTTTGGGGCCCCTCATTCTTCCTTTCTACCTAGGTGCTGGTTCTTTTCCCTGGCCCCAGGGAAAAGTAAATAAACTCTTTCTTTCTATCCTAACCTTTGTCTGGGGAAATCTTTTCCAAAACCCGCGTGCACTAGCTCTCCACCCTAACGATGTCTCTAAGCTGTTTGAGGATGGATTACCCATGAATTCTGTTCCCCCGGCCCCTTGAAATTTGCTATATAAAGTGACAAAGTGAAGCCTCATAGTTTTGGTTTTAAACATAGAGCAAATTTAGAAATCTTTTGTTGTCTGGATAGATTCTTACAATAATGAGTTTGGTTATTTAAAAAAATACTCTAAAAATGTGAGGAAATATTTGTAAATTTTATCTATTAGTAAACTCTTTAATAGAAGATATACAGTATTGGCCTAATAATGTTGTATCTCTGGCCCAATCAATGCCTTTTCCATGGAACCAGATCATCATTTGAAAGATTCATCTCATCAGATTCTTCCTCACCTATCTTTGTCTTCAGTAATCTTAATGAAATAGATTAAGAAGAAATAAAAAGAGTGAAAGCAACGAGAACAACTTTTAAAAATCTCTGTGGGGAATTCAGTCCTCTTCAGCAGTCCTATAATTCATTCATTCATTCATTCTACAAACATCAGCTGTCCATACTATGCTAGGCTTTGTCCTAGGTGCAGATGCAGAACAAATAGAGGTGCTAGCTGATGTCCTTGAACATTTTCAGGGTAGCAACATCCTTCTTGATCTGTTGACCGCACGGCAAGATTTTATTTACTGCTCACATTAGTTGCGTCCTTGGCTATGAATTAACCATGACTTTGTTGCTTAAGAGAAGTGTGTGTGAAAGCCCTCTGCATGCTGTTGGGGCCAAGGTGTTGTTTGCATAATGTATTGACTGTGCATGTTTAAACAACACCTAGGCGGATCATTAATACCAGGTACAGTTACTGAAATGAAACCCCTGAGAATATCTTCTGTGTGTAATCTGAATTCTTGCCAGTTTTCAAGGCTTTCCTGAAAGCAAATGGCTTTTTTTTTAAAAACAAATTCTGTCTTTTTAAATTCTTTCAACCACCGAACGAGTTAGAAGTGATTCTGCTAAGCTTTCTGAGCCTAGACTGCAATATGTTTTAGTGAAATAATACAAAATCTGAGGGAATAAAGCAACCATAAGAAATCATGATTTGCTGAGACAGAATGTTCTTTATCACTAACACAATTTAATATGGTTTTTATTAAGTGCATTAGTTCTATGCTAAGTGTGAGATGATCTGGCTAGTAAACATACATTGCAGTTACACACAGCAAAATCTCCTTGCTGCGATAATAGGGAAGGTAATCTCCCTGGGCCTTAGTTTCCTCATCCATAAAATGAATTTGTTTGTGCTCTATTAAAAAAAAGAAGGAAATTGGGATTTTGTATTTCTCTGAGTTCTTCTTATAGGGCAATTAGTACCTCCTGGGAGAGTAAATATTCGATTTGCAATTTTTCTAGAGTCTAGAGCAGAGAGCAGAAAATTATGGCTCTTGGGCCAAATCTGGCTCACTACCTGTTGTTATAAAGTTTTTTCAAATACAGCCGTGACCATTTTTAAACGTTTTGCCTATGCCTGCTTTCAAACTATAACGTCAGAGTTGAATAGTTGCGACAGAGACTGAATGCTGAAAATATTTATTATTTGAATCTTTCCAGAATAAGTTGGCTGCTCCAAATTTAGAGCAGAAGTCTCCAAAGTAGAAGTATATGTACTAAGGGAAAAGTAGGAAAATATTTAACTAGAACTTCCATGAATATTTATTTTTTGTCTCTATCTAACTTCTATTTCTGATATGTGTCTTATACTCAATATTTAAGTAAATATACATGCAATTTACGTTAATAAATATACATATATGGGAGCATATTGTCAAAATATTTTACTAGTACAGGGAACATGGTCAAAAAGATTTGGAGACCTTAGTCAAGAAACATAGATATTCCAGATAAAATACAAAAATATAATCCATAATATGATAGCAAATATACATTGTGACTTCAACAAAGGCCAGGTTACAGAAGATACTCTCAGTTTCAGCAAAAACAATTAGGGAACTTTAGGAAGAAATAAGTACTTTTGATCATCTTTCATTTATATTTTAGAACGTGCTTCTCAAACTATCTTTGTAAAGGACCTTTTTTTTTGTTAATTTCCAAACCATCATGAACCCATATCTTTGTAAATATAAGAAAAATTAATTACCTACAAATGAAATGAAAAAAACATACAGTAACCATTTTTTAATTAATAGATTTAACAGACATACACTTACTCTGTCAAATTACTGTAAAAGCTTCAAAATGTTTAATCTCAGTGATCTCTTTGTGGACTGGTGTCAAACACGTTTGTAGACCTGTATTGGTTCATTACCACACTTAGAGTAGCCCTGGTAGGGAGGACACAAGGCTGTCCAATAAAAGGCAGGGATCTGAAATTACTTCTAATGGCGTCATTTATTGGGTAGTAGCCTCATTTAAATGGTAGTTATAACAGCCACATGTTAGTGTGTAATTATTTGTAAACAAAAGCAAAATTTATAAGTATATTCCTTGACCCATGTATACATGACAGTATATAGCCCTATAGAGAATAAAAAATGAAGGAGGATTTTCTTTGCCTTCATGAAGATTAAAGTTAAATAGAACAGTGTTTTTCAAACTTTTTTTGATAGAAATTCCATATTAGAAATACATTTTATATCATAATTTACTGTATGAAGATACATACACACATATTAACAAAAGTATTATTAAATAGTTACCTTTATTATATGCAATTCACTTGATATTTTCTATCTATTCTATTTGTTTTTTTTCTTTATTGAAGTATACTTTACATGTCATGCCTTTACTCCATTTTAAGTGTACAATCAAATGATTATCAGTGAATTTACCGAGGTGTACAGTTAATCACATAAATCAGTTTTAGAGGAATTCCTTTCCCCTATTGAGACCCCTCATTCTGCTTCCCAACTACTTTTCAAGCATGTCCCACCCCTCCACAGTGCCCACCATGTTGCTCAGACGTGGGTTTATCCCCCACCCCCCAATTCCCTAGTGATCGCTCCCACCATTTGAGCACCATGGTGTTAATCAGTCAATACCAGTTTGATGGCGAGTAACAAGTGGGGCCCATTCTTCGGGTCTTGTGTCACCTCACTTCGAATAATGGGCTCAAGCTTAATCCAGGATAATATAAGAGGTGCTAACTCACTGTCATTTCTTAAAATTGAGTAATATTCCATTGTGAACATATACCAAATTTTAACAAT
>CAUYRT010036101.1:0-18922 GCA_963574885.1 Lepilemur ruficaudatus
TACAACTTGAAGTCTGGAAGACTCATGCCTCCCAGTTTGTTCTTTTTGAGAAAAGCATAAATTTTAAAAGCTACATTGTAAATCAATATCCCTTAAAATTAAAAAAAAATTATACTATGTAAAAAATACTGTAACCAAAAATTTTTTAAAAATATATGAGTATTATTCCAAGATCAAAGGAGAAATTGAAAACAAAATATTAGATTAATGTGCTTTATTATTTCTTTATTATTATTAGTGTAATTTATATACACTGTATACCTTGTCATATTGCAGTATGGTTTGACCTAGCCTATAAATGACAAATAATTCCAATATTGTTTTAAATATCCAGTCCACAGAAAAGGAGGGAAAATTTTAAATTAAGTGAGGCTGACATATTTCAACACTAAAATTTTATGAAAATTGTACAAAAAGTATATTATAATATAAATTACCAATAAATATATATTTGAACATGTAACACAAAATATCTGCGGAAGAATTTTTCAGTGTAAGAGAAGAACAATACGATATTCCAAAAATAATTTATTATAGCAATGTAGAGATAGCTCAACAGCAGAAAATCTAGGTATATAATTTATTATATAAACATAAAATAAAAAACATAATTTTATCAAGTGATGCTTCATATATATTTGTTACCATTCAAAAGCTGATAATAATAATAAAAATAATTAAACTAGAAAGAAATTATTACATTTATTCAAAAACTATTTCACAAAAATCACTAGCATCATATTAATCATTAAAATGTTAAAGTCATTTCAGTGAATAATAGGAACAAGTCAGGTATATCTAACATTCCCATTAGAATTTAATATTGTTTTGGAGACTTTTGCTGATGCAATAGGACAACAAAATGAAATAAAAGATATACATTTAAAATGAGCAAATAAAATTATTTTTACATTATAACTAAAAACCAAATAGAAAATTCTTCTTTTCAAAATAAGTTTGTATTTACTAAAACTAAATCACCCAATATAACATACTTTTACCATCATGAATAAGTAACAATTTTTCTCTGTGGTTGCAATAAATAGTCAAAAATATAAATGGAAAATATGTATTACCAGCAAGTAATTAAATATTTAAAAGAAATTTATAAAGATACAGACATTTAAGACTATTTATAAAACCTTATTGTAAAAAATGTCAGTCATTCCAAAAATGTTATGTAAAGAGTAATCCAATTCTAGTAAAATTTACACAAACTTTTTGGTCTGCCAATTTGCAAAATATTATTAGAAAAAAATTAGCGTAGAATCTTGCAAAGAGTTTTGAGACATGGGTTCTCGTCAATTCTACTAGTGAGAATAAAAATTGTTACCCCTTTCTGGAGAGTAGTTTGGCAACAAGAGCTTATCAAAATTCTTAAAATACATGTTATTCCCTTCTGACTCAGCAAATGTTCTTTAACAACCCATCTGAAGAAAATATTTAAGGATAAGCAGTTTACCTATAAGTTGTGTAGTTTTCTTACATGGTTCTTCATCACGGTACTGTTTATATTATGTACCCCTCATGCATATGTTGTGCATGCCAGGTTGTGCATAACATGCATGTAATTGACAATGATTGAGTTATGAGTCGTGTGATATAAGGAAATATTATGCAAAAGAACAGTTGTGATACAGAAATAGACAAATAGGGAGACAGAGAGATAGAGAAGAGATGAGAATGAGAGATGGAGATAGAGAGGAGAATGAATATGATGTTTATTAATAAAAAAACAGTAAATTTGAATATTTTGGATCATTACACTAAGATAATAATGGTTATTGTTGATTGAGGGTGAGTATGGGTGATTTTTATGTATTTTCTTTGTTCATCTTTGTTTTCTGTTTTTTTGGTACAGCATAATATTACTTGAACAATAAAAGCAATAAATAATGACAGGGTTTTTTGGAATGAAAATGACAGGGTTTTATTTTGGACATGTTAACTTGGATATTGAAGTTATTTTCTTCAATAGCTTTTATACAACTCCAGTGTTGATGCCTTATCAAGGTAAAGGAAACCTGAAATCCACTTACTAAACAATAGACTAAATATGGGACCAGGCTGGGCACTGTGGCTCACTCCTGTAATCCTATACTGTGGGAGGACTGCTTGAGCTCAGGAGTTCGAGACCAGCTTGAGCAAGAGTGAGACCCCGTCTCTACCAAAAATAGAAAAATTAGCTGGGCATGGTGGCGCATGCCTGTAGTCCCAGCTACTCAGGAGGCTGAGGCAGAAGGATCTCTGGAGCCCAGGAGTTTGAGGTTGCTGTGAGGTAGGCTGATGCCAGGGCACTCTAGCCAGGGCAACAGAGTGAGACTCTGTCTCTAAATAAATAAATAAATAAATAAGGGACAAAAGTGTGTGTAAAGAACTTTTTACCTAAATCAAAACTACCCTAAATTAAAGGTGTTTCTTTTAATTAACCATTAGGTGCATATATTAGCAAAAATATTTTTATTTCTAGGTAACAGAAATATTTGATCAAGTTCATGATGAACTTGAAGAAGCTTCAGAAGACTGCAAAAATGCCAAATTGAGGGCTAAACAAAATAAAAAAGAAATGGATGAAGATATTTACAATTATGAAATAAACGTAGAGGTCTACAGGTAAGAATTTTTCACAAATGTACTTACTGCACTGAGGAAATTAGATATTAATTAGGAATGTGATATATATTCCTGCACAAAAATGCAGTTAAAGAGAAAAGAAAGATTTTAAATTACCCATACCTATCTTATCACTAGGTTTATTTATAAATTGAAATATTATATATTTTAATGTGTAAATTTATGTATGTATAAATTCCTAAAGCACTATATTTCTGTGTCATTTTAAAACTCTTCATATATATTGTCAAATTGCCTGAGGATATGTTATAACAATATACATTCCTACTATATTGCAAATAAAAAAAAAATTCCCAGCATGAGATGTTACTAAATTAGGTATCAATGTAATAATTATGGATATTAGCATCTAATTATTTTAACTTGAATTTGTTGGATGACTAATAAAATGAAATATTTTTAGATACATAGATTAATTATATTTTACATATTATTAACTAAGTTTTTTTCCCTTACATTTGTTTCTGATGAATTCGTATTTTTTGATATTTTTCAATTTCTTTTCTTGGCTTTAACTTTTTTTATGGTTCTGTATGATGTAACAAAATATTTATTCAAATTTATCAATGATTTAATATTGAAAAACTCATATTATGGAGCTAGAATCAAATAAATATAAGGAAAACACAATTTATACAAAATCCTACAATCTAGATAACATCCATTTGTTAAAATGTTTATATTTTCTCACATCCAATGAATATTTCAACAAGTGCTTAACCATTATTTATTATTTAATAAATCTCTTTTGTAACTCACCTGATTAGTTACATTTTCATTATCTTTCAGTCATATATATTTTCTAATTTTCATTCTTATTTCTTCTTTGACCCATGGGTTTCTAAGAAATGTATTTTTTAAAATATCTATGATGAATTTGTAATTAACTTTTTATTATTGCTTTCCAGCTGAATTGTATTTTGGCCAGGGAACATTAGTTTCAACTGTTGAAAATTGTTGAGTCTTAATTGATAGCGCAGTTGTATTTTTTTTTTTTGATAACTATTCCTTGTATAGTTGAAAATAGCATTTAATCTTTACTTCTTGTGTGTATTGTTTTTTACTGTTTCATTGGATACTAATAATGGAAGTTAATCTTTGTACAGCAACATCAGCATTATCTGAGTGCTCATTCGAAACTCAGAATCTCAGGCTCAGCCCAGACCTAAGATCTCAAGGTGGTGTTTGAGAAGCACTGTTCTATACAGTTACTAATTCTGTACTACTTTTTCTTTCTTTGTATTGGGAACATTCAATATCCTCCTTCTAGCTATTTGGAACTATATATTATTAACTATAGTTATCCTACAATGGTATAGAACACTAGAACTTATTTCTCCTATCTTGCTGTAATTTTGTATCCTTTAACAAATATTTCCCTATCCTCCATTTTCCCCTGCCCTTCTCAACCTCTAGTATCCTCTGTTCTACTTTTTACTTCTATGAGATCAACTATTAGTATTTTTAGCTTCCACATATGAATGAGAATGTGCAGTGTTTAACTTTCTGTTCCTGGCTTATTTCATGTAACATAATGCCCTCTAGTTCCACCCATGTTGCTGTGAATGACAGGATTCCATGCTTTTTATGGCTGATAGTATTCTATTGTGTATATATACCACATTTTATTTATTCAGTCATCTGTTGTTGGACACCTAGGATGATTCCATATCTTCGCTATTGTGAATAGTGCTGCAATAAACATGTAGGTGCAGATGCCTCTTTTTTAAGCCAATTTCCTCTTCTCTGGATAGTACCTAGTAGTGGCATTGCTGAATTATATGGTAGTTCTATTTGTAGTTTTTAAAGGAACCTCCATACTGTCTTCCCTATTGGCTATGCTAGTTTACATTCCCACCAACAGTGTATAAGTGTTCCCCTTTCTCCACATCATCACCAGCATTTGCTATTTTTTGCCTTTTTTATAAAAGCCATCCTAACTGGGTTGAAATGATACCATTGTGGTTTTTGATTTGCATTTCTATGTTGATCAGTGATATTGAGCATTTTTCATATATTTTTGGCCATTTATATGTTTTCTTTTGAGATATATCTGTTCAGATCATTTGCCAATCAGATTATTTGGTCTTGGGTGTTACAAAGTTTGAGTTCCTTGTATATTCTGAATATTAATCCCCTATTGGACTAATAGTTTGCAAATATTTGCTCCCATTCTATAGATTATATTTTCACTTTGGATTTCTTTTCTATACATAATCTTAAATTTGATATAATCGCATTTGGCTTGGTTGGTTTTGTTGCCTGTGCTTTTGAGGTCTTATTCATAAAATATTTTCTCAGCTCAATGTCCTAAAATGTTTTTCTTATGTTTTCTTCTAGTAGTTTTCATTTTGTTTCTTATATTGAGGTCCTTGATCCACTTTGAGTTGCTTTTTGTCTAAGGTGAGAGGTGGAGTTTTAGTTTCATCCTCCTACATATGCATATCCAGTTTTCCCAGCATAATTTATTGAAGAGAATAAAATAGGAGAGTTTTTGCCACTTTTGTCAAAAATGAATTAGCTATAGATATGTGGATTGATTTCTGGGTTCTCTATTCTGTTGCATTGGTTTGTATGTCTGTTTTTATGCCAATATCATGCTGTTTTGTTTACTACAGCTGTATAGTGTAATAGATTTTGAAGAAATTTCTATGAAAAATGACATTGGCATTTTGATAGGGATTGTATTGAATCTGTAGGTTGCTTTGGGTAGAATGTTTATTTTAATAATATTAATTCTTGTGATCCATGAACATGGAATGTCTTTCCATTTGTTCATGTCCTCTTCAATTTCATTTATCAATGTTTTATAGTTTTCTTGGTAGATGTTTTCACCTTGTTGGTTAAATTTATTTTTAGATTTTTTTCTTCTTTTTTTCCTGCCTATTATAAATGAGATCATCTCCTTGATTTTTTTCCCAGCTAATTTGTTTTTATGTATAGAAATGTTTCTGATTTTTTGTATGTTGATTTTATACCCTGCAACTTTACTGAATTTGTTTATCAGTTCTAAGAGATTTTTGATAGAATCTTTAGGTTTTGCTATAAATACTATCATGTCATCTGCAATGAGGGACAATTTGACTTCTTCCATTCTGATTTGAATGTCCCTTATTTCTTTTTCAGGCCTAATTGCTCTGGCTAGGACTTCCAGTGCTATTTTGAATAAGAATGATGACAGTGGACATTATTGTGTTTTTCCGATTCTCAGAGGAAAAGTTCTCTGTGATAGTAGCTGTGGGTTTGTCATATATGAACTTTATTGTATTGAGGCACTTTCTTTCTATAACTAATTTGTTGAGAGTTTTTATTATGAAAGAATGTTAAATTATACTAGATGCTTTCTCTCCATCTATTGAAATGATCGTTTCATTTTTGTACTTCATTCTTCCGATGTACTATATCATATTTATTGATTAGCATATATTGAACCATCTTTGCAATCCTGGAATAAATCCCACTTGAGTATGGTGTATTAATCTTTTTGATGTATGGTTGGATTTGGTTTGCTAGTGTTATGTTCAGGATTTTTATGTCTATGTTCATCAGGAATATTGGCCTGTAGGTTTCTTTTTTTGTTGTGTTCTTGACCAGTCTGGTATCAGGGTTATGCTGTCCTCATAGAATGAGTTAAGTAGGGTTCCTCCACTTCAACTTTTGGGAACAATATTATTTTTTCATTAAAGTTTTAAAGTTTGGTAGATTTCAGTGGTGAAGCCATCTGATACTGGACTTTCCTTTGTTGGGAGACCTTTTATTATGATTTATTCAACAGCATTACTTGTCATTGGTCTGTTCAGGTTTTCTATTTCTTCTTGGTTCAATCTTGGTAGGTTGTTTATGTCCAGGAATTTATCCATTTCCTCTAGGATTCCAAATTTATTGGCATATAGTTGTTCAAAAGAGTTTCTAATGATCCTTTGTATTTCTCTGGTATTCATTGTGGTGTCTCCATCCATCTTTGTTTCTGATTTTACTTATTTGAGTCTTCTTTCTTTTTTTCTTAGTTAGGCTAGCTAATGGTTTCCTGATTTTGTTTATATTTTCAAAACACCAACGTTTTGTTTCATTGATCATCTGTATTGTTTTTTAGTCTCAATTTTGTTTATTTCTGCCCTGATCTTTGTCATTTCTTTTCTTCCACTAATTTTGGATTTGGCTTGTTCTTGCTTTTTATAGTTCCTTGACATGTATCGTGAAGTTGTTTATTTGAAATCTTTCTAGTTTTTGGTATAGGCATTTATCACTACAAACTTACTTCTTAATATTACATTTGCTGTGCCCCATAGGTTTTGGTATGTTGTGTTTCTATTTTCATTTGTTTCAAGGAATTTTTAAATTTTATTCTTAATTTTATCCTTGACCCATTGATCATTCAGAAGCATGCTTAATTTCCATGTATTTATGTAGTTTCAAATGTTCCTCTTGTAATTGATTTCTAGTTTTACTCCATCGTGGTCAGATAAGATAGCTGATATGATTTTTATTTTTTAACATTTGTCTAAACTTGTTCTGTGTTCTACCATATGATAAATTTTGGAAAATGTGGCATGTGTTGATGAAAAGAATGTGTATTCTGCAGGTGAGAGTACAGTGTTAAAGTTCCCAATTATTGTTTTATTGGGGCCTAGTTCTCCCTTTGGATCTAATATTTTCTTTATATATCTGGGTGCTCCTAGGTTCTCCGCTGAATTGAAACAAATGTGTCAAAAGGAGTGTATTACCCTTACAGGTTCTAGGGAGAAAATATTCCATACTTTTTCCGTTTTACAGTAGCTTTCAACTTTCCTTGCCTGTGGTTACATCACTCTAATCTTCAGTGCCAACATCTTCAAATTTTCTCTGTTCCATCTTCATATCACCATATCCTCTGTGTATGTGGTAAAATCTCCCTTTGTCTTCCTCTTGAAAGGATACATGTAATTTCATTTAGTGCCTACCTGTGTAATCGAGGATAATTTTCGCATCTCAGGATCCTTAACATCTGCAAAGACCCCTTCCCTTCTTTTTTGCCATCTAAGATAATACTCACAAAATTTTCATATGTGGATTTCTTTTGGGAGACCATTTTTTTAGTCTACCACACTACTATATATTAATAGAAGGTCAGATTTTTATATATTTGTCTTGTATTCAGTGGCCTTACTAATTTGCATGTTCTAATTGTTTATAAATTCTTTTGAATTTTTTTACATATGTAATTTTATCATCTGAAAATATAATATTTTCCTTTTCATAATTAGGAATAATATTATTATTCCTAATAATATTTAATTAAATATTATTAAATATAATATTTTATTTTCTATTCTTATATCACTAAGTACTTTATTAAATATTGAAAAAAAGTGCTAATGGTGAACATCCATGTCTTTTTCTCAATCTCAGTGGGAAGCAGTTCAGTGGGAAGAATCTACATCATTAATTATGATGATAGATGTAGGTTTTCTGTGTGTACTGTTTACCATATTAATTCAATTTCCCTTTTATTCCTATTGGCCTGATTAGAATCCATGAATGAGTTTTGAATGTTATTAATGTATCTGTTACAGTTACTTAGATGATAGTACTTTTCCTACTTTATTCTGTTAATGTGGTGACTTAAATTAATTTTCAAATGTTAGAGAAACATGGCACTCCTGGAATAAACCCACTTGGTCACAATATGTTGTCTTTTGGATAATCTCTGATTAAATTTGATAATCTTTGTTCAGGATTATTTTATCTATGATAATGAATACTAATGTCATATAACATTTTCTTGTCACATTTTGTTATCATGGTTATGATTGCTGTATTAAATGTTGGTCTTTATATTTTTTCTGAAATAATTTATATAAAATTGGAACTTTTTTTTTCCCTGTGTTTTGAGTATTTCACAAGCAAAGCCATCAGTGCTTGGATTTGTGTGTGTGTTTGTGGCAGGGGAGCTATTTAATTACAGATTGATTTCTTTAACAAATCTAGTGTATTTATATTTATATTTTTTGTTTCTTATGTTAGTCTTGATAAGTTATGCAAGTCCATTTTATCAAAGCTTTTTTTTTTTTAGATAATTTTAGACTTAACAGGAGTCTATACATAGAGTCTGTGTATCCTTTCCCCAGCTTCTTCCAATGAGAATGTCTTAAAGAACTGTTACACAGTATCAAAAACAGGAATATGGCACAGTCCTCATTCAGTTGTCAAGATTTTTTTTACTTGTTTTCTTGTGTGTGTGTTTGTGTGTGTGTGTGTGTGTGTGTGGTTATATGCAATTTTATCCCATATATAGATGCAGTAACCACCACCACAATCAAGATACAGGTTTATCCTTCATGCTACAAATTTTATTCACACTCCTACCCTTTCTCTTTCTCCTGACGTCCTCTAATCTTTTCTCCATCTCCATAGTTTTGTCATTTTGAGAATGTGACATAAATGGAATCATACAGCATGTAACTTTTTATTTTGATTTTTTCATTAAGTATCAGAAGACCCATATGCAATGTTGGATGTTTCAAGAGTTCATTTCTTTTTTATTACTGAATGAGATTCCATTGATGGATATACCAGAGCTTGTTTATCCATCCACTTTTGAGGGACATTTAATTTGTTTCCAGTTTTTTGCTATCATAAATAAAGTCACTGGGGATATTTATATAGAAATTTCTTTGTGAACGTAAGTTTTCATTTCTCTGGAATAAATATCTAAGAGTTTGATTAATGGGATCTATGTAAAGTATAAATTTAATTTTGTAATAAACTGCCAAACTGTTTTCCAGGGTGGCTATATCACTTTATATTCATACCAGAAATGTATGAGAGATCCAGTTTCTCTATGATATATCACAATTTTTTTAAAATTTCAGCCACTCTAATAGATTTGTAGTGATATCTCATTATGGCTTTAATTTACATTTTCCTAATTGCTAATTGTGCTGTGCATGTTTTCATGTGCTTATTTGTTATTGTATTTTCTCTTTTATGAAGCATCTGTTCAAGTGTTTTGCCCATTTTCCAATTGGAATGTATGTGTTCTCATGGTTGAATGTACAGAATTCTTTTTATATTAAGGATATAAGTTTTTTTTTTTTTTACCATATGTGTAATTTTCAAATATTTTCTATATTTTAGAAAAGGCCTGTCTTCTCATCTCTTTATGAAGGTACTTTTTAGTACAGAGTTTTTAATTTTGATAAAATTCAATTTATCCGTTTTTTCTTTTGTGGATCATGTGCTTGTTGTCATGCATAAGAACTCTTGCCTTAACCTAAGTCATAAAGATTAGCTCCTGTGTTTTCTTCTAAAAATGTTATAGTTTTTCACTTTATATTTAGCTATACAAACGATTTTTAGTTAAATTGTGAAGTGCGAGATTTAGTTTGAGGTTCTTTTTTTTTTTTGGCAATGAATATGTAATTGTTCCAAGTCCATATGTTAAATTGCTTCTATGGAATTGCTATTATAACTTTGACAAAAATCAGTTGGACATATTTGTATAGATTTATTTTTGCATGCTTTACTCTATTCCATTGAACTATTTGTCTATCCCTCTGCGAATACCACACTTTCTTGATTGCTGAACTTGCATATAATTCTTTACAATGGGTAGAGCAATTTTTCCCATTTTATTCTTCTAAATTTATTCTGGCTTAGCAGATACAAGAATGATGAAATTTTCGGCCGGGTGCGGTGGCTCATGCCTGTAATCCTAGCACTCTGGGAGGCCGAGATGGGTGGATAGCTCAAGGTCAGGAGTTCAAGACCAGCCTGAGTAAGAGTGAGACCCCGTCTCTACTATAAATAGAAAGAAATTAATTGGCCAACTAAAAATATATGTAAAAAATTAGCCAGGCATGGTGGCACATGCCTGTAGTCCCAGCTACTCGAGAGGCTGAGGCAGAAGGATCGCCTGAGCCCAGGAGTTTGAGGTTGCTGTGAGCTAGGCTGATGCCACGGCACTCTAGCCCTGGCAACAGAGTGAAACTCTGTCTCAAAAAAAAAAAAAGAATGATGAAATTTAAACTACTAGTAGAGACAAACATAATAGCAAACTTTTTCTCCAAACATTCCTCAAAAGGCTGAGGACTTAGTGGCATCAATTTCATCAGGAAATGGGAATAAGGGAACAACTAAAATAATTTTAGCCCACACATTGAATGACACTGGGCAACTGTTCACCTCGCAGGCAAAAGTCTGTAATTTATTCTCCAGACCAGAAGCAATAGATACCACTGAAAGAAGAAAAATTAATTTCAGAAGAAGGAAATTTAACCAAACTTACACATTTTGAATGTTGAGGCTTCCAACCTATCATTGCCTACCTGAACACTAAAATTCTGATAGGTAAACCTGAACCGTCCAGACATGGAAAGATAAACAAAAATTTTTTTCTTGCTTATTTGATTGTTGCTTTAATTTTCATTTCTGTAGTGAAGTTGTATCTTTCAGTTTTATTTGACTATACTCCTGGAATCAGGATTGGTGCATGAGAACCTGGGCCAATTCAATTAGCATACCATATATTTATTGGCAATTGGCATTTATTTTCTTGTGAATTTATTGCTTATATTCTCTGCACCTTTGCCTATTGGATAATTTTTCTATTCTATATTGATTTGTAGGATTTTATTACATATAAATCTGTAGTTCCTACTCCTCAGGCCCCAGACTGGTAAGGTCCAGGTCCATGGCCTATTAGGAACCAGCTTGTATAGCAGGAGGTGAGTAGCAGGCAAAGAAGGGAAGCTTCATCTGTATTTACAGCCACTCCCCATCCACTTACATCACCATATAAGCTCCATCTCCTGTCAGATCAGCAGCAGCATTAGATTCTCATAGAAGCATGAACCTTACTGTGCATTGCACATGGGAAGGATGTAGGTTACACTCCTTATGAGAATCTAATGCCTACTAATCTGAGGTGGAGCTGAGGTGGTGATGCTAGTGCTGGGGAGTGGCTTCAAATATATTATTATTAGCAGAGAGGTTTGACTGCCCAGAGACCATAATAAATCAATTGTTTGCAGACTCATATCAAAACCCTATCAGTGAGTGGCAAGTGACGTTAAGCTGCATCTCGTGGTAGGCTTTAGGTGAGAATCTGACCTTTAGTCTGTGGGTGGCCTGCCCATTATTTTGTTTACCACTTCCATCCCTGCCTCTTTCCCACACTGTGCACTTGTCTCAGTCATGGTTTGGGTAAGCCCACAAGCTAACCCTAGGAAAAATGAGTAACAAACAAACATCGCTGGAAAGCTTCTTTTGACAAGTGGGAAAGACCCAATGATGAGACAGCAGAAGACTTTAAGACTGCAAACAATATGAAAACTACATTTCAAAGAAAATGCAAAGAGTTCTACTTAAATTATGGATGAGTTCTTTGCAACAGGTGATTCACATTCTCCAAGCCCAGTTTGTATTATATGTGGTGACCCACTATGCAACGAAGCCATGAAACCTTCAAAACTGCTTCACCACATGGAGACAAAGCACCCTGCATTAAAAGACAAGCCTTTCGAGTTTTTCAAAAGAAAACAATGTGAAGATGAAGAACAGAAGCAATTATTGAAGGCCACTAGTCATCAAATGTGTCTGCACCAAGAACAGCATTCTTAGTGGCTAACTGCATCGCTAAAGCTAAGAAGCCCTTTACTATTGGTGAAGAGTCTATCCTGCATACTGCTAAGGAACTTTTGGTAGAGGCTGCAGTTCAAAAGGTGGCACATGTTCCTCTTTCAGCTAGCACCATAACTAAACGAATCGATGAAATAGCAGAGGATATTGAGGCACAGTTGTTAGAGAGGATTAATGTGTCACCATGGTATGCAATCCAGGTTGATGAATTTGCCGATGTTGACAACAAAGCAACAATACTTTTTTTTGTGAGACATATTTTTCAGGAGGATGTGCATGAGGATATGTTATGTGCACTTTTGTTGCCAACCAACACCACAGTTGCATAACTATTAAAGTCTTTGAATGATTACATATCAGGAAAACTAAATTGGTCATTTTGTGTTGGTATGTGCATGGATGGAGCGTCTGCCATGACTGGAAGGCTTTCTGGTTTCACTACTCTGGGCCAAGGAGATTGCTTCTGAATGTGAGTCTACGCACTATGTCATTTATAGAGAAATGCTGGCTAGCCTAAATATGTCACCTGAACTGAACAACATTTTACAGGATATGATTAAAATTATCAGCGCATTAAAGTGCCCTTAACTTACGTCTGTTCACACAATTCTGTGAGGAAACTGATGCAGAGCGCATATGTCTTCTCTTATACACAGAAGTGAGATGGCTTTCTAAAGGTAGATCACTGGCCAGAGTTTCTGAGTTATGAGAGCTGGTCCAGAAATTTCTTTTAGAAAAACAGTCACCATAGGCAGCACATTTCAGTGACACAAAATTTGTCAAAAAATTTACTTATTTGTGTGATGTATTCAACCTGTTCAATGAACTCAATCTGTCATTTCAGGGGAGAAAGACAATTGTGTTCAAGTCGGCAGATAAAGTGGCTGCTTTCAAAGTCAAACTGGAATTATGGGGGTGACAAGTGAACATTGGGATTTTTGATATGTGTCAAACATTAGCACAAATATTGAAAGATACTGAGCCAGGGCTTGCTTTCTCCCAGCCGGTGCATGATCACCTATTTCAGCCTTCAAAAGAGTTTGAACATTACTTCTCAACCACAGAAGACCCCTGGACTGGGAAGGAATGGATCCACAACTCATTTGTGGATAAGCTAGGTCAATCGACTTTGTCCATGCTAGAAGAGGATGAACTGCTTGAGATCGCAAATGACGGTGGCCTTAAAAGTATGTTTGGGACAACTTCAAATCTCCATACATTCTGGATTAAAGTCAAGGCAGAATATCTTGAGATTGACACAAAAGCACTGAAAAGCCTGCTTCCATTTCCAACATCCTATCTTTGTGAAGCAGGGTTTTCTGCAATGACAGCAACCAAAATGAGATTATGGAGTGGACTGGACATAAACAACACATTTCAGGTGTCACTGTCTCCCATATCCCCCAGATGGGACTGTTCAGTTACAGGAAAACAAGCTCAGGGCTCCCACTGATTCTGCATTATGGTGAGTTGTATAATTGTTTGGTTATATATCACAAGTGGTAATAATAATACAATTAAGTTCACAATAAATGTAATGTGCTTGAATCATCCCAAAACCATCACTCTTCTGCCCCCCAGTCTGTGGAAATATTGTCTTCCATGAAACTGGTCCCTGGTGCCAAAAAGGTTGGGGACTTCTGAATAAATGATTTACTCTTTGATCTTTTATATAGATTTTAAATATTAGTAAATCTCCCAATCTATTATTTTGTTTATGGTGTCTTACAAAAAGTTGGAATTATGTCTATTACTTGCTAATATTTTATGAAAATGGATATTTTACCATTTTATTACTGTGATTTTTTTTCCTACATCAGACAACCATACCATTGTTTAAAGAGAATTTTATATTTAGAATGTCTTTTTTACTTACCAGTAGATAAGATAAAAGATTATGTGGTTAACAGATTAGCACTGGTCTTCCTTGTGGAGGGTTATATAGTGACAAAGAACTCCTTGGCAATTGTTTCTCTTTAAATAAACTCCTCTTTTTCCTAAGCTGCAGTTTCCTTTATTTTACCTCTAAGACTGAGAACTATAATAACTGCTTTGTCTTTTCCCTTCTGCCTTTTCTTTCTTTATATTTCTTTTTTGAACTGCCTTTCCATCTCTGTATTACCCAACTTATGAATCAAATGTGCTTAAGTCTCTCACCTAAAATCAAATCAAGAGATGGTTTATTTTAAACCATTCATAAATGACTTTTCTCTCAATTCCTTCCGCTTGGAAGCATAAATACTACTGGTGACTTTTTTTTTTGTCGCTATTTACTTAATATCGAAGCGTTACTTTTTAGAAACTGCGGAGTTGCTTTGGGATAGTAGAAACCATAGAAATTGATAGATTTCATTGATTCATATTGTTAAGTCAGAAGCTAATTTAAGTATAATTTAAAATATAATTTTCTTTTTAAAGTGAATAAAATCAACTGTGTTTTTCTCCTAGGAGAGAGCTAGACAAACTTAGCAATCTATATAGTCACTACTCTTCATCAATACACAATATTAATATTGACATTGAGGAGAAGGAAGAGGTGGTGACTGAAGTAGTAAGAGAAACAAAGTCATCAAAAAATGAATTAGCTGCTCTATCAAAAACAGTGAGTTTTTCATATTTAAAAATATAAAGAATACTGATTTTAGTTTTGAGTTATAAATAGTAAAATTTTCTCTCTGCTAATAATTAAATAGCATTTAGCCAATTTTCTGCCTATGTTAATTTTCTATTGCTGCATAACAAATTACTACAAATTTAGTTTCTAAAAACAGCACCATTTATTACCTCAGCATTTCTCAGAGTCAGAAGTCTAGGCACAACATAGCTCAGCTGGTTCCACTGTTGCAGGTCTGGCAAGACTGAAATCAGGGTGTCATTAGCCTGTCATTTCTTTTGGGAGTCTCTAGGATCAATCTACTTTCAGGCTTGTTCAGGTTTTTTTTTCTTTTGTAATTGACATAATAATTGTACATATTTATGGGGTACAGTGTGATACTTTAATACCTGCATACAAAGTGTAATGATCTAATCAGCGTAATTAGCATATCCATCTTTTCTAACATTTTTCGTTTTTTTGTGTTAAGAACATTCAAAATCCTTCCTTCTATCTATTCGAAAATATACAATGAATTATTGTTAACTATGATCATGCTACAGTGCTGAAGAACAGTAGAACTTGTCCCTCCTATCTAGTTGTAATTTTGTATTCCTTAACCAACCTCTCTCCACCCTCTCCCACCCCCCTACACTTTCCAGCCTCTAGTTACTATTACCAGAGGCTATTCTACTACTTCCATGAAGTCAACTTATTTAGCTTCCATGAATAAGAACACACAGTATTCGTCTCTCTGTGCCTGGCTTATTTCACATAACATAATGTCCTCCAGGCTCATCCATGTTCCCACAAATGACAGGATTTCATTTCTTTTTATGGCTTTAATATTATTCCATCATGTATATATGCCGCATTTTCTTTATCTATGTATCCACTGATGGACACTTAGGTCGATTCCATATCTTGGCTATCATGAATAGCGCTGCTATAAAGATGGGGTGCAACTATCTCTTCAACATACTGATTCCCTGTCCTTTGGATATATTCCCAATAGTGGGATAGCTGGATCATATGGTAGTTCTATTTTAAGTTTTTTAAAGGAACCTCCATACTGCTTCCGTTAGTGGCTATATGAATTTACAGTCCCACCAACAGTGTATGAGTTCCCTTTCCTCTGCATCTTCACCAGCACTTGTTACTTTTTCTATTTTTGATAATACTGATTCTAACTGGGGTACTCAGTTTTGACATAATTCAGTTATTGTGGTTTTAGAACTGAGTCCCTTATTTATTTGGCAGCTGTCAGCCTGGGGTCACACTCAGTTTTTAGAGGCTGCCGGCATTTCCTCGTTGTTAGTTCCCTTCATCTCTAAAACTAGCAATAGTGTATTGATTCCTTCTCATGCTTGGAACCACTCTGACCTTCCACTATTCCTGAAGATGAATCTTTCTTCTTGTGCTGTGTCTCTTCACTAGAGTAAAAGAAAATAATAAAATAGTAAAAATAAATAATACTATAGTAAAAGGAAATAATGTACAAATTCTTATGCCAATTTGCATTCGTACCTAGAGTTTGAAAGACATCGTTTTGCCACTTTCTAGTGTAAGGCTCTTTAGTTGTATCTCATAGTTTGTTTATTAATCCATACTTATTAATGGGACTGAGCATATTTTAATAGTTTTGGGGGTCATTTGTACTTCCTTTTCCGGCAAAACCTACTCATGATCCCCACCCCCATATATTGAGCAACTATTTGTCTTTTTGCTGATTTGTTAGAATTTGTTATATATTATGCATACTAATCATTTTAGAGTTACGTATGTTAAAAATATCTTTACCCTGTCTTCTTTAATTTCTTTATGGCAACATCTGATGAAAAGAAATTTCTATTTTAGTGTATTATCAGGCATAAATACTTTCTTTTGACCTTTGTGCTTTTCTAACTTGTTTAAGAAATTTTCCCTACCCTGAGGTCATAAAAATATTTTCTGTTATTTTATCCTAAATGCTTTTGAATTCTGCTTTTCATGTTTACATGATGCTTTCAGAGGAAACTGTGTTTACAATGTTCAAAATTGAGGGTGTTTTTTTCCTTACTCTGCCTTCTATTTACAAGTTTGTAAGTAATAAACTATTTCTAGAATTTTTGAAATGCATATCTCACTTGTCAGATGTGATGGATAATCAATATGAAATTAATGTATGAGTATGATGTGAAGTGAGACTCTAGTTACATTTTTTCTAATATAAAAAATTGTTGCAATATAATTTACTTATGTATTTTTCTTTACATAGTAGTACTCAGTGCTATGTCACGTATCAGGCTTCCATATTTTTGTGATTCTCTTTTTCCATTCACTTTTTACTTTAATACTTTTGCTCATCTTTACCTCACCCCTCCACGTCTATATTACTAAAATTCCTTAATGAGTTTTGGTTTTCTATTATGGTGAATCTTCCAGGCTTGTATTTCCTCATGAGTTCTAGGCTATTCTTAACCCTTGCCCTTCCATATAAATGTCAACATTATTGTGTTCATTTCCTTCAGAATCTTTGTTGGAATTATGATTGGAACTGCATCTACATATAGATTATTTGGGGAAAAAATAAAATCTTTATGATAGGGTTTCCTAAACATATCAGTGATCTACCTCTCCATTTACTTAGTTAGTTTTTCTAAACTGGACCTTAACCAATTTCCTTCGAATATTCTGGAAGGCAAGCTTTCTCTTTGCAAGATCAGCCTATAATTAGACTCTAGACAAATTAACCCTTCCATCTTCACTAAATTTTGAATGTATTTTTTTAAATTGATTTTTAATGTAATTCTGATAGGTTCATAAAAGTGGTCTATATGGTAGAAGTTATTTAAAATTTATTAGGTATTAATTTGTGCCCTAATATAAGAGCAACTTGCATAAATATTTCATTTGAAAAAAGTGTTTTCTCTGATTTTGGTATACTATCTAAGTAGGTTGATTTTGCCAACTGTGCTAATTGTATTATTTAAATCTTTTATATTTCTGATTCATTTTCTGACTGATCTATCAATTACTGAGAAAGCTGTATTAAAATAAGTACTACTTACTACCTACTCAGTAAGGTAGTAGATTTCTCTATTTTTTCAATTTTTCTGTCCATTTTTTGCTTTATGAAATCTGAAGCTGTATTTTTAGATAAAACTAAGTTGATCATGTTTAGAATTGAGCTTTTTTCTTATGCTGTCTTTTATTTATAAGGTTTAAAGTTATAAATTATTAATAGAGTTTTTGAATACATATTTTACTTACCAGATATTAAGCATAATCAACATCTTTAACTTCTTCCTGAACAGTTTAAGGACCTTATCATCCCTTCCTGATATATATATTCCATTTTCCATCATTTTATACCTATCTTATTTACTAATTCCTATGTTAAGATCATTTGTTATTAATTTATATAATAAATGCTTATGTTTATCTCCAGATTAATATTTTCCACACAACTCTTTCTGCTTATTAAACCTTTCTAATCGCTTTTTTTCTTGTTACTGAGCTATACCTTTTACAAACTTCTTTAGTGAGATTCTAGATTTGAGATTCTCAAAATTTTGTTTTTATTTTTTTAAATTTCCCTTTTATTTTAAAATGTTTTGATTATGTTCTCATTCATTCGATGTAGGAAATATAAGCCCGAATTAATATCAGAATAACTTATACCTCTGCATAGGCAATAGAAAAGAATCCAGACATAGACAAGGCTGAAAGTACCAAACTGAAGAAAAAACCACTAATCTAAAAAACACTGGCTGACGCCCCCCATGTCGCCCAGCCTTGGGTCTACCTCCCACCCCCCAATTCCCCAGTGTTCACTCCCACCCTTTGAGCACCCTGTGGAGGGGTGGGTTATGCTTGAAAAGTAGTTGGGGAGCGGAATTAGGGGTCTCAATAGGGGAAAGGAATTCCTCAAAAACTTATTCATGTGATTAACGGTACACCTTGGTAAATTCACTGAAAATCATTTAATTATACACTTAAAATGGAGTGTTGGTTGTAAGTAGATACAGTTGGAGCACTATGTATGTACTCTATGGACTACTTTGACAGAGTAGATTTTTAAATGTAACAAGATAA
>CAUYRT010036103.1:0-15761 GCA_963574885.1 Lepilemur ruficaudatus
TGGCCTCTATCAAAAAATCCCAAAACAACAAATGCTGGCGAGGATGTGGAGAGACAGGAACACTCTTACACTGCTGGTGGGACTGCAAATTGGTGCAACCTTTGTGGAAAAGAATTTGGAGATTCCTCAAACAGCTAAAAATAGAATTACCATTCGATCCAGCAATAGCATTATTAGGCATCCACCCAAAAGAGCATAAGACATTCTATTATAAAGACATCTGCACACGAATGTTTATGGCAGCACAATTCACTATTGTTAGGTCGTGGAAACAACCCACGTGCCCGTTAATTCATGAGTGGATTATTAAAATTTGGCATATGTTTACAATGTAATATTACTCAATTTTATGAAACGACAGTGAGGTAGCACCGCTTATATTATCCTGGATTAAGCTTAAGCCCATTATTCAAAGTGAGGTGACACAAGACCCAAAAATGGGCCCCACTTGTACTCATCATCAAATTGGTATTGACTGATTGACACTTTGGTGCTTAAATGGTGGTGGTGTTCACCAGGGTTTCGGCGGTTGGGGGGTAGACCCACATCTGAGGGATGTGGTGAGCACTGTGAAGGGGAGGGGCATGCTTGAAATGTATTTGGGGATAGATATTAGGGGTCTCTATAGGGGGTAGGAAATCCTCTAAAACTCATTTATGTGAATAGCTGTACAACTTGGTAAATTTACTAATAACCATTTAATTGTACACTTAAAAAAAAAGAATAGGATAGATGTTGAGGAGGAAGGGAATATGAAGTTGGAAACATAAGGGGAAAGATAATAAAATACCCACAGCAATTACTCTTTTGGATATTTTGTTAGAGAACCAGTAAGAGATAAATAAAAGGACATGGGTAGGGGCTCAGTCAAAATAAGATAAAATTGTGGTGAGCCACATCTGAACAATTCCTTGTTCTTTCCCTGCAGGCCTATGAAGTCAGAGATAAGAATCAGATTACACAAGGAAAGCAAAATTCCAGTAAATCAGAAAATTGAGAAAGTTTCAATCCAATTTATTTTTCCAGAAACAATGCATTAGAGTCTAGATTTTTAGAATTAAGCTTTATTATGAGATGAGACAACCATTTTGGGGGTCATTCTTGGGCCAAGTCCCATTCTTTTAATATTGTTGCAATAGGAAAATTATTTCTAAAATTTCAGAATAATCATCTTATACGGGAAATTTTTAAAACTTCATTCATAAGTCAAAACTCCCTGTTCCAAAGAAGTTGAGCTTCAACTGTAACCAAAGACTGTGTTTAATAAGTAGTGGAAGAAATTTGTTGTGGTATTTTCATATGTGCAGTTCCTTAACTGGAAAATTTGAGAAAAGTATTATAGGGAGATCTACTTGTGACTATATTATAGTTAAAATAAAGCAATCTAGACATTTCTAGTAAGTAAGGAATTTTAAGGAAACAGTATGATCAAAGGGATTGTGAATTGTTTACTGCAATTCATTTCCAGAACTATGCAGAATTTGTATAATATGCTAGGCAGAGGAGAAAGGTGATAAATTCAAACTTATATTCAAAATTTTCTTAGAATAAAAACGTCTCCAATACATATACTCATACATATGTGCCTTGAGCTCGCAAAACTAAATAGAAAGACACTGGCATTCTAAAATTCTCCTCAGAGGGAAACCATGTCTTGCTTGTGCCAGAAAATAATACCTGTGGGAAAAAAAGAAAAGAAAAGATGCAAATAAAAGAATGAGACAGAAGAGGAGGAAAAAATAAAAAGAAAGAAAGATGAATGAAGGGAAAACCAAATGTGAATAAAAACTCAGTCTAAAAAACTTACAACACTTGCTAAATACTCATTTAAGCATATCTTAAGTCCTGTGTTGGTCATAATATTCTCTCACCTCTAACCTCTTTACTTTTTTCTGAATTTTAGTTTATTCCTGAGTAGTTCACTAACATTCTCATATTTTCCTATATTGTACAGATCTTCCTATCAAAGCCAAGAGAAAAAAATATAACTAATTATCCTTCAGAATCCTTTCTGAAATTTAGCATGTAGTAGTGGGAATCAGTGAATTTATACAGTACAAATATTAACTGTAAAATTCTTTAAACCTGGCATAGTTCTAAAGTTTAAAGCTTTGTAAAGCATAAGCCCAGAACATTATCCTGCTTCTACTTTTATATTTATTTTATTTTATATACAATGAATAGAGAAACATTAAAAAACAAAAACAGCCTGTTACATTGGATTTTAAAAACTTTGGAGAATGTAGTGGAAGCTTTCTGCACAAAATATTAACTATGAGTTCAATATTTCTTTTTAATCTCAGCAAAATCAAATATTCTAATTTAGTAGCTTCCAGATAACTAGCTTATTAGCAAATGATGTAGAAGTAAAAACTTCAGGCATACCCTCCAGCATTCAAATGATACTTTTCTTGTAGATGACTATTAACTCTGAACCAGATGCAGTTTTCAATCCAAATAAATGAATCACCTCCTACCATTTTTAGCTTTTTTAAAAATAATAATAAATTAAACCTGCACCAGAAATGACAATAAAGCTTGTTTTTATTATAACAAGCCTACTTCTTGATTAGGAAGCCTGATTGCCTTTAAGCTATTGATATATGTTTTTAATCATATCAGCATTAAATTTTAAATAGGAAATTTTCTTTATTGTTTTATTTTATTTTTACGTCTTTTCGTGCATATAAGTTTGGGGGATTGGCTGTTAGTAACTTAATTTAGTAGCTTTAAATGCATGGTTAAACAGCCATGATTTACTAAGACTACAAAATGCAGTCACCCACTTGCAAAAGCTAGTGCTAAAGGAAAGAATATTAGTAAATAGAAAATTCTTGCCCTTGAGGTTTTATTTCTCTTACTCTCCCTTTTTCTCTTACTCACTTTTTTTTCCTTCTATGTGGACAATTTCCACCCCTCTTGGCCTAACATATGCTTTCTCCACATTCCTGTTAGTGGACTGTTACTTATTATCCTGCCACAGGGCTTTGCTGTTAAATGGCAAAATTCCAATTGCTTGTCTGTGCACTAAAATAAAGACAGGCAGGCATAAGAGTGAGAAGTTCAGAGGATGATTCTGCTGACAGCTGATGAAAGGAGCTAATACTCAACCCAGACACCAGAGTTATTACTTGTCCAGGTTTTGGATCATGACTTTCATTTGCATCTTTTTGTTAGTAGAAACTTTTTGATATTTAGGATTTCATCTGTTTGTGACCATCTGCCTTAAAAAAGTATTTATATATATTTATAGATGTTTTTATAGATTTTTATGAGCCATTTCATTGTTTTCCATGGTGAAGATCTATTGTCTAACAAAAATACATTAGGAAGCCTAAAAGAAATTCATATTGTCCAGTGAGTTTGTAAAGTGGGATGATAATTTTCAACTACACTTCCCAAGAATTTCTTCTTTTCATAAAAAGCAGGTCATATTTATGTTGAGCTACACATTGTTTCTGAGCTGTGCATTAAAGGCAACTTTCATGTACAACCCTGACCCAAGAAAAGAAACTCAAAAGAAGGGACCATCGACACCTGTCACCCTTCTTTCAAATGTCAAGGACCTTGGGCCTCATCATGAGGTCTCTGCTGTCTTTTCCATCTCCTCTAGGTACACATGCAGAAATACTTAACACTTTGACATGTTAGTGGCAACTGATTTCTTCTGCAAGAGTTGATTGTTCTTAAGTGATGTCCCATGCAAACCAGGTTATTATATATCTACCACACTGTGCTTGGATAGTGGGTCAGAACAGCAGTGTCCAGGGGGCAATCATAATTCTTAATTTTTTCTTACTTATTAAATTGAAGATAGGGAGTGTGGCCTGGACGTTGTTTTTGTTGAAATAGAAAAATGTTTATGTTCTTTTAATTTTAATCTACAGCCTATAAATAATAATATGTGCAAGGAAAAGATTATGAGAAAAATGAGAAGAAAGGAAAGATGGGTGCTCAAATGCTAAAATTTTAAATATTTCTTTAAAAACTAACTGAGATGCACTTTAAAAAAATAGGCCCATAAAATTTACTTCTCTATTTATATGATATCTTTCCAAAAGGATGACTCTTTCAGAAGATATGCAACAAAAAATTTTCCTTCCTTGAAAGTAAACTCCAATCAATACATCCTATTATTTTACAAGCTTTGCACTACGTAACATATTAAGATTCACAAAGTTTGATAGTCAACCAAACTCCAGAACAATTGAAAGAAAAGTTGAGTCAAATTAGTTTCTCTATGTCAGGTTGACCAAAAATTAGAGCTGATTGTTTTAATATTTTTGCTAATAATTGAATTTATTAATCATACACAATAAAGGTTTTTATCTTAATAAATTACACAAAGCAAAATTGATAACATATAAAGATCTCTTACAATGATAATAAAAAGACAGCACAATTTTTTAAATAAGAAAAGGATCTAAATAGACATTTCTTTCAGAAGATACACAAAATGGTCAATAAGCACCTGAAAGATGTTAACATCATCAAGGAAATGCAAGTCAAAACCACAATGAAATACCTACCACTTTACCTCCACCAGATGGCTATAATCAAAATGACAGATAAGTGTCGGTAAGGACATGCAGAAATTGGAATCACTATACATCATTGGCGGGAATGCAAAATGGCACAGCCTCTTGGGAAAATAGTCCATCAGTTCCTCAAAGGGTTAATCAGAGAGTTACCATATCATCCAGCAGTTCCACTCCTTGGCATATACCCAAGAGAAATGAAAACATATATCCACACAAAAATGTGTACATGAATGTTCATAGCAGTATTATTCATAATAGCCAAACGGTGGAAACAACCCAAATGCACTTCAGCTGATGAATGGCTAAATAAAATGTGGCATATCCATAGAATGGAATTTTATTTAGCAATTAAAAACAATAAAAGTCTGATACCTGCTACAATGTGGATGAGCCTTGAAAACATTATGCAAAATGAAAGTCTGGTCACAACAGACTACATGCTGAATAGTTCCAATGATATTAAATGTCTAGAATAGGCAAATCTATAGAGATAGAAAATAAATTAGTGGTTGCCTATGGCTGGGAGGTGGGGTGAGGGTGGTTAGGAGAAAATGAGGAGGGATGGCATGGGATTCTTTTTGGGGTGACGAAAATGTTCTAAAATTGGTTGTGGTGATGGTTACATAACTGAATATATTAACAACCATTAAATTGTACGTTAAATGGGTGAATTTCAAGGTTTCTGAATTAACAGCTCAATAAAGCTATTACCAAAAAAATTATTAGCCAATATCAGCTGAGAATAACACATTACTTTTAATATTCACAGAAAGAAACCTGGCATACTAAGTCACATCAACTAAGTAACACGGTCATCTCAGCACTCTTATTATTAGTGATTTGATGAACAATCCCTCTCTTTCCAGCAATAAAATCAAAGATGACTTTTGACGAGATAAATGTCATCTTGAAATTGTTTTCTTGTTCTGTTGAATAAATACGTATTTTGAAAAAATCTTTAATTAGGCTTCCCTTGTTCCAATAAAAATCCAGTAGACAACAATTTTGGCACTAACTTAGTGACTATTTGCAGTAGCAGAAATCTGGAAACAGTGGTAATATTTCTGCCCTCCATTTGCTAGTGGGCCTTCCAACTAATCTTACTGAGCTCAAAGGAAGCTCTTTGGAGCATGGAACAAGACCAAATATAGATACTTCTTTAATAAACATTTATTTAAAGCATGCAAAATTTTTATAATTAATTACTGTAAAATTCCACTAGGCCTATTTCCTGAGATTCAAGTCTGCATGATGAAACTATCTGATTAGTTTATTAGGAATAGTTCTTTATTTTAAACATTCAATATATGGTTCACTTTCTTCTTATACAGGGTAACAATGTTTGGATTTCCATCATCCAGCACAAATCATATCATCACAATTTATGATGAAGTAAATGAAACTTAAGCAAAAACAGAAAGGACTTATATTCTTCAATATTAAGAGATCAAAGTAACAATTTATTTTACACTGTATTTACATTGTATTCAATTTATCATGGTAGGAAGCAATGCATAAAAGACCATTAAATATGTATCAAATGTTTTACATTAAAACTATGAGTTCATTTAAGTGATTAAAGAATTTTGAAAGAAAAAGTTTAAATTTTTATTGAGTAGTGTCAGTGCTATTGAATTATATTAAATTCACCCATCAGCATAAGCTGGAACAAAATATTTGTCCTTTATTATCAAAGAATTTATCTACCAGTAATTTTTTATACAAACCAGACTTTGAAACCTAGCCTGATAAGTATTTGGCAAAAAAAAATCCAATCCTTTATCACCAGGGTATAAACAACTATAACTAGTTTTAAATTATATTTTTGAGACGTGAAACAGCAGAGATCTGTAGTTAAGTATAACATGACAATTGAAAGAATATTAAAATTAAATTTTTGTACAAAGTTACGAGTATCTATAGAAATTTTAGTACATATTATCAAGGCACTGTACTTTTCTGATGCCTATGAATTTAAAATAACAACCTTTTTCCTTAAGAAATGATATAGCCTTTTTATTTTTATGCATTATGTACAATAAAAGAACGATGCACCGTGCAGTGATGTGGTTGAAAGGTTATTATTACTCCAATGACAGAAACAAAAGTATATTATCACTTGGATGATGTCAATGAAAGGGTATCATTACTTTTTCTGAGGAGAACATTCTGGTAAGTAAACACACAAGTACAGTATTTATTACATTTTATTCCTCATGTGTCTTCAAGGAAATCAGAAAGAAATGCAACTACTTGTGATATTGGGGAAAAAATCTTTGGTTTCATTTGCTCAAAAAAAATCTCTGAATCAATTATATTTTCATCAAATTTTCTTTCATATCATAGCATTCTATGTTTTGTCATCTACTTTATATTTCTCTTCTCACACATATCTCAAAGTTATCTTTCTAGAGAGGATAAAAATAAAAATCCAAATTCTAAAAGAAAGTCCTTAAAACTTTCAATGTTAAATCTATCCCCAATTATATATATTAAACAGGATGATGTGTAGTACATCCTCTTGTAAGCCTCTGAAAACAAGCATGTTATTCTAAGAAATGGGTAATGAAAAAGTACATTGTGATATGTAAATAAATAAATCCAAAATTTTAGGCTTTTGTACACTCAAATTATGCTAATTTGTTACTTAAACTTTTTCTTATTAGCTTCTTTGAAATCAGTGCTCATGATTGTTCACATTTGTTGAAGTGAACTTTCAGGCTTGGAGACATTTAAATACTACTACTAAATGATACTATAGGAACAGCAGAGCACACCTGAAAAAATACAATTCAAATCAGAATTTTTTTTTTACATAAAAAAGGTAACAGCTGAATCTTAATATATGTTAACACTATTGTTTTTCTCACCAAATTTTTTCTCTCCAAATCTGCGAAGTAGTAACCAAAAAAAAAACCGGATAGGAAAATACAAGCTCCAAAGCACTGCATGTTTTACCTCTATTGTCAGTCTGGTGTCTAGAATAAAATATGTGTCTCTACATAAACAAAGCTTTCACCAGGAAAGTCAAGAAAGATCGAGGTGGGTATATGGGCCTAGTGACATTTTCCAGTCACCTATTATAGTTGTTATTAATTAGCGAAAGCACCCATCTACCATGTAAATAAATGATCAAGAAAAATTCATACTTCCACCTTGCAACTTTACGCATACTGGTTGATTAATCCATGGATGAGAGGATAAATTCAGAATAGTCACCTCTATGTTTCCTTAGTCCCTTTTTGTGAAATTTCTCATTTCCTTTCCCCCAACGTAAGTGATAATTTTTCTATTCCTGTTCTTTCCTTCCCCTCAGAATTCTGTCCTTGGTATTTTGATTTCCTTATCTTTCAGGAAGTGTGGTTCCCATCTGTTTTCAATTCTCTAGAGCAGACTCTAGAGCAGACATCACAGTCATCGCCCCTTTCTATTTCGGGAGCGTTCTCTCCTCAGCTTTGTTTGCAACCTCTGCAAATGGATCATCATTCACTGTAATCACGGTAAGGATGCAATCATGAATTCCCAGCTTTACCAACTAATTCTTCACCTACTTATCAAACAAATAAGCATAACAAGAGCTAAAGGTTTGAGGCTTATACACAGGTAATATCGTAGTCACTCTACCTGCCTTGGCTCATTTAATCTTCCCAACTACTCTATTGTTATTCATATTTTACATATAAGGAAGCTGATGTACAGAGGATTAAGTAATTTTAACCTGTTCACACAGTTGATATAAAGCAGAGCTGGATTTAAACCAAGCTCTTTGCCCTATGTAACTGCTTCTATAACCATTGCATCACTACCATTCATTAGACTTTCTTCTAAGCCTACATGATGCTCAAAAATCATGCCTAGAGAATACGGACTAAAGTAAATGATGGTATCTTTTATTATTTGGGGTTGTAAAGCATGAAGGAAAGAAACAATGTTCTATTGAAGTGATTTAAATTAGCAGTCAATCAAAGGACCTAAAATAAACAATTCTGAATCAAATTAAAATGCAAATAAACAACAGCATTCTAGATTCCCCTTGGCTACTACCACACATGCTTAAAATACAAAATATCTTTGTATCAGTGATACAAATGTTGGATTTGGGGGGAAGCACTAAATTTAACCTTCTCTCTCTCTCCAAGTTCTGAAACCATCCTTTACACAAATCAGTAAAGGGGTGCAAGGTGAGAACTGGGGCAAGGGCCCCAAAACTCTGTGAAGGAACAGGCCTAGCTAAAAATACTGACAATAATTAATTAGTCACTGTCCATAATTGCTACTCTGGAGTCACATAGCTGGTAGTCATAAAGATTCTTAACTCTCTCCATAGACAACATCACCCTTTTGAAACCTAAAGGTAGTTTCTGAGATGTCTTCCAGGTCTTACATTCCAGTGGATTGGCTGACCTACCCAGACCAGTGGCCCATACCAAGAAACTGACTCAACTGGAATTGTGACCTCAGGAACTGAAGCATGATTTCTACACCCCTATCATTTTTCCCTGCACCTAGCCAATTAGCAAACTTAATTGCCTAATCCTGGGCCTGCCAAACTGTCTTTAAAAACCTTGTCTCCCAAATTATCCAGGATATGGATTTGAGAAATTTCTCCTGTCTCCCCACTTAGTGCTATGCACACTTCTGCCTAAATCTGTCAGGAGGAATCATATATTTAAAAGTGTTTATGCCACGGTAGCATAATATTAATATAATAGTATCAGGATATGCATTTTCTCTAATCCTACCTCTTGTATATATACAGTTCATTTTAATTGTTTGTTAATAACAAAGTAGATAATTTTCTTGTGGCAGTATCAACTCATGCTTTCAACTCCAGATGGCAGAATGAGGACCAATAGTAGTACTTAAAACATTTTTGACTCCATAAAAGGAACACTTTCCAGCAATTAAAATCTACATTTCAGCACACACATCCTAATTAGGACATGTTTCTACATAAATACAATTACCACTATCACAGCTGAAAAAATTTAATAATAATTTGATGGCATCTAATTTAGTCCATATTCAAATTTCCTCAATTGTCATCAAAATATATTTTATACCTTTTAAACAACTCCAGTATCCAAATAAATATTCACATATTGCAATAAAGATTATGTCTCTGAAATCACTTTTAATCTAGATAATCCTCCTACATTTTTATTTTTTCTTGACTTTAACTTTTTAAAACATCTAAACCAGTTGACTTAGAGAAGGTCCCAAATTATAGATGTGTCTTATTGATGCATAATAGTGCCACTTAATTTGTTTCTCTAATTACAATGCTTCTTGTAAACCAGAAGGTAGGTAGATGTTTAATTTGGAATAAATTTTTTTGGCAAGAATAGTTCATTGGTGACAATCTGTATACTTCATATCACGTAGCAGAGGAGAAACAAACTGTCAGGTCATCCTATTACTATTAATAGCAATGTTAAATTGCTTGGTTATCAGATTTTTCCATACTAAAAGTGCATTTTCCACTTTGCAGTTAGTAAGCAATTTGTAAGCAATTTTTGGAGTAATACTTTATCACTGTGAGGCTATTGTATTTCCCAACAATCTAATGGCCAAAAAATTTTAGCCTTCATACGTGTCCCTGCCTAATCTAATATTACATTGGGGATGCAACAGAGATTTTTAGATTTATCTTTTTCCCCCACATTTATTTCTCTCTCTTTCTGTCTCTCTCCATCCCTCTCCTCCCTCTTTCTCTATCTTCTCTTTTTGGAGTATCTCTACTGGTCCATGGATTTTTTTTGTTTATCTAAATGTTTTATGATCATTTACCATTATTATTTATTTTCTAATTTTGGTGTTCAAATTTTCCCAAATTAGACCAGCAGGAGTTCCTTCGATGTGATTTCATAGTCCTTTTAACATGACTTTATTAGTCTCTGAGCATGTCTTTGTTTCTGGCACCACGAAATAATCCAGACTCAGTTGTGTTTTCCTGACCACAACCTGTGACTAGCCATTTCTCCAAGGACACTTTGTTTTTTTGAGAAGTGAATGGCATTCAGAAACCAAGATCTAGGCTCTAGGTGTTTAATACTGGGATAGTACTGCTTCCAGGACTACTTCCTGCTGGGACTCCCCCATCACCTTCATTATTAAAAGAAAAAGACAAAATAAAGGAATTTAGTACCCAACTTAAAGAATTAGAAAAGAATTAGAAAATATATCATAAAGACAATGCAAATATTTCAAGAAACCACATAAGACTGCAGACAAGTCTTTCTTAACCAAGACTGAGAACTGTAAAATTAAAAATTCTTATAGCACTGGATACCAAAAGCAAAAGCAATGGTCAAACAATATGACTGGAAGAAATATTTCCAATTCAAATAACAAAAGCTAATATATATAATATCCAAACATATTTATATTCTGAAAAAATAGGACAAACAACCCAATGAAAAAGTGTATAAAGGGTTTAATCAAAGCTAATAAATGAACAAATTCGATCAACTAGCAAACATATGAAAAATGCCCAAATTTGCTAATCATCATAGAAATGCAAATGCGCAGTCACATTTTACCTTTCTCACTGGCAAACCTTTGTAAATGGACAACTCTCTGACTTATGTGGATATGAGAGAAAGGATGCTCACACATTTGGGAGAAAAGTGAATTATCACATACATTTCAGAAAGCAGTCTGGCAACATCTATCAATATAAAAAGTATATACAGCCTTTCAGTCAAAAATCTTACTCCTGGGCTCCAAGCTATGCAAATAAAAAACACCAGTACTTAAGGATACATAGATATGAATACAAATGTGGCTGTTCTTTCACTGGCTGTTCAAGAGGTGGGAGAACAAACCTAGAAACAAACTGAATACTCATAAGTAGGGGAATGCAGACCATTGAATGGTATGCAGTCCTTAAAAATAATGAATTAAAACCAGTGGATACTTAATCAAAAAGTCGCAAAACAATAAACGTTGGCGTGGATGTGGAGAGATAGAAACAAACACTCATACACCCATACAAGGACCCAGGTAGAGTAGCTTTATGGGAAAGGTCATCTGAAAGGAGTTGTGGCCTTCAGTGGAGGGATGCAGCAAATCTGTAGTGACCTGGTTCTTTGGAAGAGAGAACTGAGGGACTCCCCCATCACCTATAAACGTCTCTGTTGGGCCAAACACAACCAAAAACCAAACACATGGACATTCAAGCATGAAATTCATAAACATCAGCATCATGGCGCATGGAACAGCACAGAGAAGGGTGGAATGGAAGCTATCCAACACATCATGGTTTGCTAACAGTTATTATATAAAAGGAAAGAAAAAGTACATTGACAAAAGAAATGCTGGCTGACATAAAGCCAAACCAATATATAAAATAGAATTTTACATCGTCCCGAGGTATGGGGAAGCATATGGGGGGTATTCTTTTCAAAACTTTATTTTTAATTGAACTCTTTTTAAAGACACAGTAGAATTGGTGTTTTACAGAAAATTCTTTTGGTCAAAGAGCACTAGACCTCCAGTGGCTGGTTTATCTGACTCTCCAAATACATTGTAAACTTGAGAGCAGGAACTGTATTTTTCATCTCTCTGTTCCCATTGCCTGAGATATAAATGTTTATTGAATGATTGAGTGCATGAGTGATTGAGTAAAAAGAATGAATCAACACTGCAGTCTAATCTAATAATCAAGGCTATCCTAATAACATTTTCAATACTACCTACCTCTATTTTTCTACGCCTGTCAAACTATTCCTGATATACACCCTGTACTTTCTCCATGCGGTGCCTTTGATAGTTCTGCATTCTCCATGCAGAACAGAATTTCTCAAGCTTGGCCCTGTTATCATTTGAGGCCAGATAATTCTTAGTTGAGTGGAGCTGTCCTGTGCGTTGTAGGATGCTTAGCACATCCCATTAGATGTGAGTCACATTTCCTCAATCTTGACAACCAAAAATGTCTCCAGACATTGCTAAATGTCTTGGGGATAGGGAGTGATTGCCTGTTGAGAACCACCAGTCTATAATACCACTCCTCTTTTTTTCCTATTGAATATAAAGGCACCTCAGATGTTACCTTCACAAAAATTGAGTGCATCCTGAAACCAGATTCGATGTCTCTCTATATATAATGTCTCAGCCTTTGTAATACCACATTTTTTTTTGAGACAGAGTCTCTCTCTGTTGCCCTGGCTACCAGGCTAGAGTGCTATGGTGTCAGCCTAGCTCACAGCAACCTCAAACCCTTGGGCTCAAGCAATCCTCCTACCTCAGCCTCCCGAGTGGCTAGGACTACAGATGCACAACACCACGCTTGGCTAATTTTTTCTATTTTTAATCAAGCTGGGGTCTCTCTCTTGCTCAGGCTGGTCTTGAACTCCTGACCTCAAGCGATCCTCTCAGGTGGGCCTCCCAGAGTGCTAGGATTACAGGAGTGAGCCACTGCACCCGGCCTATAATACCAACTTATAACCTTCTACATAGCACCTATCACTTTCTACTTGGAATTTAATTACTTGAATTCTTCCATTAGATAAAAATTCCATGAGAATGAGAACATTACTATAGTCCCAATTTACCTAGTGGTGTGTGTATCTTTTTTATGCTATAGCATAGGCTCAATATGTATTTGTTTAAATGAATGAATAACCTTGTGGTTCCTGTGCAGAATTGCAATCATATAGTGACACTTTCTCTTTACATTAAATAAAGGGCTTCAGAAAAAGTCAAATTTTAGGGGCTTTAACATGCAAACTTATTTCTGTAATACTAAACTGGGAGCAATACTTGCTCACTCACTGAGATGTGAGAGAGGATTATGACCATGAAAAAAACAAAATTCAGAAAAACAAGTTACCCATGATTCCACAGTCTAAGCATAAAGATTGAAGCAGAATTTCATATGTGTTTCCTAGGTGTTGTTTTTAATATTTTAAATTAACACATGGATCCAAATGGAGCATTTAAAAATAAGTTTAGGAGACCAAACGAATGACTTTGGTTGGTTAATATTTGTCATAAAAATGTGCCTTTAATAATAAAGCCTATAAAATTGTTTTCATCTTCAAAGTACTTTAAAGCATTAATTAATTATTACAAGACTCCTGTGCAATAAATAATTAAATATCATTATCACTCCATTTATTGATGGGAAAATGAAACAAAATCGTTTAAGAACTTTCTCCAATTTATTTAGGTCAGCCACATGTTAAAGATCTAATTCTTGTTGGCATACCTTTTTTTAAATGTACAACCTGACTTAAGAAATATTTTTATGAAATTTATTTTATGAAGTTTGGCAACAGAAACTTCAAATAATTTCTAATATCAGAGCTATAAATAATAAACTCTCCTGTTTCTACCAAATATTAAATCAAACTTCAATCTTCAGTATTCCAGTTCACAAACTATAAAACTTCAAAAAATGGTAAGTGATTTCTAGAAATTACATTTCCATTCCTTCAGCATCATTATTAGTAACTGGATGAACATATTCTGCAGAAAATAAAAGTAATCTTTTAAAATTCTAGCTCAAACAGAAATGAAGTTCAAAACAGAGTTTGATGATATTCTAGGATTTACAAACCTAGCACTTCCCTTGGAAAATAAAATGACAAGAAATTTACTGTGTTCTGTCATATTTTGTAATATATTCAAAAGTAAACTGTTGGAAAAGTTTTGCATATTTCTGTCAATTTGGTGTTTGCAAATTTGCTATTTCTGAGGAATTATAGGGTACGTTCACAGATTTAGGAAAACAAATTTCTTGTCCTCTTTCTTCCACAGAGTATGGATTTGTCCTTGTATTTCCACCACTTACTTATAACACAGATATTCAAAATGACACCCGCAGCAGCACACTCAACTGAAATGGATCTGTGGCTCCTTGGGGATGTCAAGCATTTCTGTGCTTCTTTTCCTAAGTGGTCACTTAAATAGCAACTTCTCAGTAAACACCCAATATCT
Source organism: Lepilemur ruficaudatus (assembly GCA_963574885.1). Lineage (NCBI taxonomy): Eukaryota > Metazoa > Chordata > Mammalia > Primates > Lepilemuridae > Lepilemur > Lepilemur ruficaudatus. Next base: position 14,484 of record CAUYRT010036103.1, read on the forward strand.
ACAATCGTAACTTGCCTTCTACTGATTAGTATGGACTTCTACATAGTAGCTCAACCGACAACAATATCACTTGTTAAGAAAACATACACTAATTCATCATTAGCTGCAGTGTTGCTAAGCAAGAGAGTGGATGGTGTGAGGGGAACTGAGTTGGTGCTTAGGGTTTCCAGTGAAAGTTGTCCACTCAGGAAGGAAGATGAGGGAGAGGAAATGTCATGATGGGAGCACCAGGAGTTTCCACCAGAGCAGAGAGGAGGATTTTTAGGAGCAGTCACTGTCAATACTGTTATCTCTTCACTGGTGGCATTGCTCTTGACTAGAAGCTATCACCAAGAATTCCAGCAGAAGAGAAATATGGTTAACCCCCAAGACAAGAGCCACTTCAAAACCCTGTCCTGTAACAGCGTATTTATTTACTATGTCTATGTTTTAGGCATCTCCATGCTTGCCACCATCAGGACATTGATCAGAATGGGTGGGAGAGTGAAATCAAGACAGGAACGAGAAAATATTCCCAAGATGATACAAAAAACAGCCAACGCTAACATTTCCCCTAAACTCACATTGAATGTACCAATTAAAAAAGCACTCACAGTCAGAAATATTTTGTCTGTTCCTTTGTTTTCTTTCAGAGGCAATCTAACGCTTCACTGATTGAATAAAAATTTGGCAAAGTGTGACTTAAGAAGTACAGTAAAGTCAGGCCTTAGATACTGTCATCTCTATTAAATTACACATTATGTCATTTTAGATAGATAAAGGGAAAGGAGGGGGATTGGGAAGATGGATGGGGAAAAATTCATTCAAGAAAATAGAGCAAGAAAGAGAAGTAGTAGTAGAAAGTTGTGCATCTTCCAAAAATTTTAAGAATAAGGAAAACAATATAGATCACATGTGTGTAAAAGAAACTTGCAATCACCACAGCTAGGAAACGCAGCTTCATAAAAATCAAAGGCATTAAATTAAAACAAAACAATCAATTTATGAAAGGAAGGATGGAAAATAGGAAGGATGGAAGGAAGAGGCCCGGAGGGCGAGAGGGGGTGAGAGAGAGAGAGGAAGGAAGGAAAAGAAAGGAAGAGAAAAGAAGAAAAGAAAGGTAAGATCTTTACAGCACTGACTTGTTTCTGGACAGCTCTGCCAAAATACAATGCAGTGCGTTAATCTTACTATGTGTTTATCACCCATCAGACAGTTTTCAATTCATTCAATGCCACTCATTTCTCAGCCAAAGTGACAGTGCCAATTCAAATTAATCTTTCACATATTTCTTCAGGT
>CAUYRT010036104.1:0-10618 GCA_963574885.1 Lepilemur ruficaudatus
TTTCTGCTCTGGAGGAGTTAGTGGCCAATATACTCAGCCATGTTCCTTTGTGGATGACACTAGGGCATAGGTTCTGATTTCAATACCTTAGTTAAGTGGAGTATATCCTGAGGTCGATGACATTCAAAAACCTCACATCTAATTTGTGCAAATTCTAATAGAAATTCTCATTTATTATCAATATTTTTAAGCCACTCTGTTATTTGTTCTGATCTTGATTGAGTTACTTACATCCTAGGATTCTGGCTATCAGGTTCCGAGGATGGAAAGTCTAGGAATGATATTTGATTTGATGTTTTGAATATTCTCCAAGTAAATTGCCATATGGGGAGGTTTATTCTTTGGATGGAATGTACATAGATCTTATATTTGGACTAAACGCATCTGTCATTTTGGGATATAAAACTAGGCTCAGTGTGTATTGCTATGCATTCTTTCCCCATTGACCAAAGACATTCCCAACAACACCAACTACCTCTGTTCTCCTCAAACTGGGCATTGCCACTCCTCAGAATTGCACCTCAATAATAAGACACAATTTTCTACAGACTTACAATAAAAATGTGACTCTCTGGGAGATAAAGGGTCTTGGCTCTTCCCCTTGTGATGGTTGCAGCTCTGCATCAGCCTACTGGGAATTTCTTTACTCCTTTACTTAGCTGAGCTGATGGCTACAAGAGGAGATGCAAGATTTTCTCCCTTGGAAACAACCTCATACTTTGTATCACACCTCTATGAGGAATATGTTCTCCCTCATTTTATATAAAAAATTATATGGACGTGTTGCAATGAAATAGCTTCAATTTACTGTATACGAACCTGGTAGAGAAGGCACAACCATACTTAATGGCTGAGGCTGGATTTTCAATAAATTCTGAAATTATTAGCAGTTAATGTAACCAGCCACCATATTCTATGATCTGCCTTATATAACACATGATAGATGTATTTATACACATTTATATGACATCTGTCTTTACTTCCAAGGGTATCTAATACATGTATTTCAAAGCTCATCAGTATTGACCCCATTTTGGAAGAGCATCCTAAATCTGGAAAATAAAGTAACAGTTTTGAAAAGCTTACAGCCTGATAATCACATTTGTATTGAGGAAAGGAAACTTACACTCCAAGGGGGAAAATATTGTGGAAAAACTCTATGCTAATGTCTCTACTCCTCCTCCTAAGATGAGGAGGATTGAAATATTTCCATGATGACTTGATAGAATAAGCAGAGCATGCTCAGTTCAGCATCACTGAGTACTCTCATTCAAAGTCCATTGACCATTTGATATTTTATATATACTACACTGCTGGTGAAGAATCTGTATTTTCAATCTGTTTCAAAATGCAAAGGGAAATAAAAATTGTTTTTTTATTGATTTCATAAAATCCTAACATTGGTTACTGGGGTTACTGGCATCCCACTGTAAATTACTCAGACTGAATGAAAATATTCTTCTATATTCAGGAATTTATTAATAAAGTAATTTTGATTGAATGAGCAACAGGTAAATCAAGAGTTTACTATTAGAAAATTTATCAATGCTGCAAATGCTAATCACAGGATTTGCTCTAGTTTATTGCACAAAAACTTAATTCTCAAAAATAGGTACCAATTGACCAAAGAAGACCATTTTATATGCTTAATACATATTATCACAGATTGCAAAACTTTACCCTTCTATCCCTATGGTGCTCTGAAGATAGAATTTTTAATGAAAATAGAAGTACATCTCCAAATTTTTCATGTCTCCAGTTCCTTTTTTATTGAAAGAGTATGGTGTAAATGTCAAATTCTGGAACCATATTTATGGAATTGCAGTACAATCATCTAGCTCTTTGACTTTCAAAAGTCAGGTTTTGCTATGTTTCCCCATCTCTAAAATGAGAATGATAATTTTTTTGGCATTAAAAATTTGGATGGAGTTATTAGTATTAAATACACTAATATGCATAAAATTCTAATAATAGTACATGGCTCATAATATTTGCCCAATAAATGTTAACAATTATTATTATCCACTGAAGGATTATAGAGATCTCAGAAGTATTGTTGAACATTCTTTCAAACGGTGGAAATCCATAGGGCTCATGAAGGCAGTTACCCTTTTTCCACATCAGCAGCAGATAAGTGTTTCATAATATCTACTCTTTAATTCAATATTGAAAAAAAATGATTCCCCTACAAACAGCACACAGTATATTGAATTGAAGACAACTGATACTGAGCTATTTTAATGCAACTATATAGAGGGTGATAATTCAAACTCTTCCTTGTTTTCCCAGGGTTTATGCATGCTTCTTTGATAAAGGAACCTAAAATTGTGTAATTTATTAGTAACTGTTCAGTAAGTTGTCCCTATTTTTTAATTTGAGAAATGTAATTTTTTCAGAAATTTCAAAGAAAAAGTAGGAACCATCTAATTATATCCTACATTGTTCAAAATAAACTCTATCCATTTATTTATAGAAAGGGAAATAAGAACACCTGGACTTAAACTCTTGCCTCATTTCTTCCTCTACTACTTAGGTATTTACGGATTGTCAAAATCAAAGTTCTCACATTTTAATTTAGGAGATTAGATTGGTAAATTATTTTTTTACAAAATAAAGTCCAGGTGATATATGGATTTATACTCCATTTGTATTTTTATTCAATTAATGACATTAAGAGCTTTATATTTGAGGTAACACATTGGAAAATGAGTTACCTCATGGGTTCTCCTTTCCAATCAGGGATGACATTCCTGATGCCCCTTTAGGCTCTGAAGAATCCAAAATCATTAATATCTATTTGGTTAGTGATTGTGTATCAATTTACTGCCTGTCAGCTCCAAGTCCATCCTTCATATTCTATTCTATAATAATCGAGGTGAACCTGGTAAACATTTCTTTTTGCCAGGTGGCATGTTAAATTTTGTCAATAGAGAGCATTGCAGGCACACTGGGTGTGAAAGGGACTATTCTTGGCTCCATTATGGTCCTCTGGGCATGCTCCTGCAGGGCACAAAGCCAACGGCTGCCCCAAATAAGATGTACTTCCAAGTGAACAGTTTTCTTCCAGTGTCTTATAGGGAAGCTTCCAAGATACTGCCTCTGTACAACATTCTCCATATCCTAGTGGGCCATAGTTGAAACTTCTGCAAGGAGGTCTGCATCTCAACCCTCAATAGGTAGAAGGTTCTTCCGGATCTGTTCCTTCTTTAGATGCTCTGTCTTAGCCCCCAAAGTTGAGGCTGTTTACTCCATATGCTATTCCTGAATTCTCTAGCATTCTCTTTTCCCCATAATAGCTAGTCTCCTAGGAGAGTTTATAATTCCTTATATTAAACTTTTCCTTTTCAAATTACTACATGTTTCTGTCTCTTTATTGGATGTTGACTGATACAATAGTAGTATAAAAAAGTAGAGTGGTCCTCAGAGATAGATCTGAAAAGACAGAATTTGGGCATTGGTATACTCATGCCCTTGGCCTTGAGTATATTGGCAAAATCCTTGACAAAAGGAAGCAGGGTGCTAAGTAATCTGTGCATGTAGTGGCGTAATGATTAATCGAGATACCACCTATGATTAATTGTGATCCAGTGCTAACTAAATCCTATCCTGTGGGAGCCCAGTGGCTGCTACAAATTAATGTACCAGCAAGTGACTACAAAAATTGTTCCGTGACTCAGAATTTCTTGAGTGCCTTGTGCTTACAGAAAGAAATCATAAGTTCAGGAACTTTAACTTCAGTTCAAATCACAGGCTAAAAAATAGACAGCTTCCATAATAGCCCTAAAATAATATTATTTACTAGGGTAACTGGCCGATATTGTCAAAAATCAAATGCAAAATTTAATTCTGTGGATTACTGAATATCAAACTCCATATTACCACCATCCCTGAGTGTCAAATTATAAATATTGCTTATGAACTATTGTTCAGTTCTGGAAATAAGTATGCCCTGACTACACTTATTGTTTTCTTATTTTATATCTATATGTTCACAAATATTCAATTTCTCTTTATTTCTTCTCTGTTTGTACTTCTTTACATAGAATGTTGATGGCAATTAATGTGATAACTCATTCCATAGATTGCAAAATGGCAAGAGGGATTATAATGGAGGAGTAGTGAGCATCTCTCAGAAATAGAGGCAGTACTTGAGAGTTTTGTTCTTCCCTTTTATATGATGGTGAACATGTTGTTTATGTTAGGATATCTGTACTTTGTTATACAGAAATATTTCTGGTTTGTTTCCTATTGCTTTATGGAGACTTAAGAATGGGAATAAAATGTGAGTTAGTAATGATATATTTGGATTGGCTTGCTGAATATCTATTCTAACTGTTTATTTTTTGCTTTCTTATATTGCAGAGGCTAAAGAACTAAAAACAAAAGAACAAAAACAAACCAAAAAACAGAATTTTCTAAATTTTCTTGAAATATCTAGATGAGTTTTTGGTTTATGTCATCCATTTCATTTCTGGGAGACATTAGCTGCTTCAGAGAAAAGCAGAGGTAGTAGATTCTGGATCTGGCCAGTGTTGCAACAGCTTTGAGATTGGGCTGGCCATTTCCTGCCTGCAACAGAGGCAGTGGCCCTCTAAGCACCCAGATATATCTTGTGAGTTTGGGAAGTCCTTAGTGGAAGTTCAGCCTATGATCTCTTCCTACTCATTCCAAATATTTTGAAAGGTCCTTAATATCCTATGATAAATCCCCATCTGCATAAACAGTCTGGGGTGAAACTGTTCTCTGTAAATGATTTGAGAGCAGTAGACCAGACTTATAAATATATGTGTAGGCAGATGACACTAGTCTCTCATCATGTTCTAGATCACTCTTGGAATGTTCAGGGCAGTCTGTTGATACTTTCTCTGCATATGTTTCTCCCATCAATACTACTTCAAGTCACGACTCATCTAATTCCTCATTTATCTGGATTGCCTGAAACTTGGGTTTATAAGTCCTACCAAATACTTTGGAAACTATTAAATCTATGCCATATTACTTATAGGTCTTTTGATTCTACAGAACATTCTTTTTATCATTAAACCCTGGAATTTGAAAATCAGAATGTTTGCTTTTACAACTACTGTTTGTGATGTGGTCTTCAAGGTACTTTTTGAAGTCAGCAATATATAATAAAATGCAGAGAACATAAATGCTTCATTTGATGAATTTTAACAATCGTACACACCAATGTAAACACTGTTAAAAGATGCAGACTTTTCCATCACTCCGGAATGTTTCCCCATGCTCTACCCCCTCCCCACCATGGTCATTGCTTTGTTTTCTATCATTAGACTTTAGTTTTATTTTTTCCTGAACTTAACATAAATTCAGTCATAGGATATTATGTATTTCTTTTGTTTCTGGCTTCTGATGTTCAACATGATGATTTTGGGATTCATTTATGTGGTGGCATGTGTCAATTGTGTGTTACTTTTTGATGAAATAATATTGTATTGTATGAACATGCTAACATTTCTGAACCCATTCTACTATTATTGGGCTTTGGATATTACAGTTGGAGCTGTCATGAGTAAAGATGCTATGAACAGTTTTGTGGATATTTTCTATGATAAATGTCTTCAGAAGATGAATTAAATAAGTCCTCTGAAATACTTTAGGTTTCATCAGGGGCAAGGCAATGGCTGCTATACATTGATTGGGGGAACAGGGAGAGAAATTGCCTGAGGCACTAAAAGCTAAAAGTACAACAAGAGAGCAACGGGAACTTCCCAACAATCCTGTGTGCTGGTATCAGGGCTGGAAGTTAAGAGAAAAACCCAGAGCCTTTCCTATGCTCGTGTCTCAAGCATCGCTAAAGCAGAATTCCCAATCCCACCTGCACTATATTTGACTAAAATCCAAAGAAAAACTGAATGGAAATACAGCAAACTTTTCTCATCTTTTCTGCTTGTATAGTCATTGCTTGCACTCATTGAAGATCCAGGTACCTTGTAGGAATATCTTTGAGCTTTTCTACCTTGATCTAGGCTTCAGCAGCTATCATCTTGCAAGAAAAGACCAAAATCCCTCTAAAGAATCTCTCTCTCTCTCTTTTTAAAACAACTTTATTGAATTTTAATCAATATACAAAAAAACTGTGCATATTTAATGTCCACAATGTGATGAGTTTGGAGATATGTGTACATCCATAGTGATATCACCAAAATCAAGATAGTAGACATTTCCATTATTTCCAAAAGTTTTCTTAGGTCCCATTACTGTTTGCTGTCTTTTGTTTTGTTTGTTGTTTTTTGTGGTAAGAACACTAATGTGAGGTCTGCTATCATAACAAACTTAAATGCATAATACACAATTGTTGACTTTAGTCATTATGTCATACAGAAGATCTCTAGAACTCATTCATCTTGCATAAAACAAAACTTTACAGAATTGAAAAACTCCCCATTTCTCCCTTCCCCCAGTTCATGGTAAATACCATTCTGGTTTATTCTTCCATGAGTTTGACTATTTTAGCTACCTTATATAAGTGGAATTATGCAGTCTTTTTCTTCCTTTGACTGGCTTATTGCACTTAGAATAATGTCATCCAAGTTCAATAAAGCCATTAAAAAAATTCTCTCATCTGTCCTGGGCCTCCCCCAGGCTTTAGCAAATGTGGCCTTGCACTCAGTCAAAGGCCATCATGCCTGAGAAGGCTTTTTCTCATAACTCCTGTCCCCATTCCCAGCATGTTACAACAGCTTGCTTGCTCCCTTTAAAGGCTCTAAAGCACTGTATGGTTTCTTTCCTCTCTCCTCCCTCCCCCCTAATTCTTCCATAGGCCAGTGCCTTCCTCTTGGAAAGGCTATGCAGCCTCAGGAGGTGTCTCTCAGCTCTTGGTGCCTGACTCTAACCAACTTCTGCACACTACTCCCACCCACGTGGCAGGACCATGGGAAATAGCCTGCATGCAAATTTTGTGGCTGGACTCCATAAGCTTCCAAAAAATCCATCAGCCCGCACATTGCTGCTAAAGTTTTCTTAATGGTTTGGCTGGCTCCTTCATCACCTGTTTATTCTGAGTTTCTTCTCCTTCCACCACTTGGCCAGTAATAAAAGCAACTATTGGTATTCTCTTTCCTAGTAAGCACATGTCACCCTCTGGTTTTGTTTCCACTGAATTAGTTTTTTGTTGCTATTGCTGTTATATCATCATTGCCGTTATAGAATAAAAATAAAAAAATTTAATTTTGCATCTTATTCACCTACTTTTGTCAATTATATAGTAGGATTATTAGTGGTTTCTTGTGACTTTCTACATTCAAACTAGAAGCAGGTGTCTCTTTATATGGCATTTTAATCTTTCTACAGTAACTTATTATAAATAACAGACTCATTGCTTAGTATCATTACTACTATGTGATAGATATTCAATAAAATGATTTTAAATGGTGAATGCATTGAATCAATATTATGTCATTATACACTTCCATTTTTAAATAATATTCATCATTCTGCTATTAAAATTATTGTTCTGAATAGTATTTTATTTTTTTACATATGTTTGAGTCAGTTTTTAGGTCACAAAGTATTTCAAAACATTTAGCTTCAAGGTTAAAAAGAGCAACATCCTTCTATTATTTACTGTATTCTGAATTAAAATAATTTATTTTCTTCTGCAAACTTTAAAGTTTTCCTAGTATTCTGCCTTAGTCAAGATTTCAACTTGGCCTTTTTGAAGACTATTCCATTCTTGACCTGTTCCCTGACGTCATAATAAAACAAAATAAATATCAGTAACTTTCTTATTCTTATGTTTCTCCTTCAGATGGTTGTAAAAACAATAGTACTAGGTGTTAAAGTACTCTATTAACTTAGAAAAAGCTTTAGTGACTCATTCTCATATCTAATCTAAGCTTCCCAATATAGTTGGCCCTCTGTATTCACAAGTTCTACATATACATATTCAATCAACTACAAATCAAAAATATTTTAAAGAACAAATAAAAAATAATGCAAATAAAATAGAACAATATGATATAGCAACTATTTTACATAGCACTGACATTATATATAGTATCACAAGTAATCTAGAGATTATTTACAGTATGCAGGAGGACGTGTGTGTAGGTAATGTGCAAACACTATACCATTTTTCAAAAGGGACTTGGGTATCAAGGATTTTGGTATCCTTGGGGGTCTTAGAACCAAGGTGGATACTAAAGAACAACTGTACTCTGGGTTCATTTTCATCCTGAAAGCTTTATTATCATTGAATATTTTAAGTGAGATTTCCATTAGTAAATATCACTAAAATATCATTAATAATAGCTTCATTATCACTGAATATCATTAAAACGTGCTTAAATAAATAAAGCTAGACACTTCTGGTGCAATACATTTGCCACAGTTTTTACTTTACATATATAAACTCATGTAATGCCCAAAAACATCTTATGAGAGAGATGCTATTATTACTCTAATTTTACAAATGAGGAGCCTCAGGCATAGGAGCCTAATTAATTTGACCAAGGTTTCAAAGTAAATAACAATCAGGATTGAAACTAGGCATTCTGGTTTTAACATTCATAAGCTTAAAAATAAATATAAAAATATTATATTTATTTGTTTTGTTTATTAATGTGACACATTTCTACAATCAAAAGAGAAGTTACAGTTAACCACGGCTAACCATAGTGACTTTACCTTAGTCCTCATTCAACTTTACTTCTCTACTCCATTTGCCTAAAGACAACACTTTCCTGTATGTTCTCCTTATATCTTATTCTCAACATGAGCAAAATCAAGCTCACAATATATTCCCCTATTCCAGATTGGCAAACATCTTCTGTGAAGAGAGTCAAATTTGGGGACCATGTGGTCCCTGTCACCACCACTCCGATGTTGCAGGGAGAAGGCAGCTGTAGACATTTTGTAAATGAAAGGGCCGTCTGTGGTCCAATACTTTATTCATAAAAACAGACTGCAGCCAGACTTGGCCACAGGCTGTAGTGTGCCTACCCTTTCTTCATTCCATACTCAATTTCCAAGAGCACATTAGACTGTTTTTTAGAGCTCTCCTTTCCTATGCATTTCATTTCCATTTACCCTATCTCATGGATTCTGTATATAAATGTATGTTAACTATAGTAGTTAATAATAACTGATTGACTACTATGAATCCTTCACATGCTTATTCTAGCACAATCATAGAGAATGAAACACCAGGGTAGTATCTAGGACTTGAAATCTCACTGAAACTCATGCTCAGATATTACACTATATTGCCTATTTGACTTCATGCTTCTACACTTAATTTCAAGTTGATGATTTGAAACTATTTGCAAGAGGCAAATGGTTCTTTTAATTATTTGTATGGATATAGGGCATGTGAAATAAAATCAACATAGAAATCTCATAATACTGATAATAACTAGCATTCATTGAGTTCTTACTATTTCCTCACTAAATATTTCCTTATATTATCACAATAAATAATCACAGCATTCTTATTCTGTAGGTACTTTTATTTCCCTTTTTTTCACAAGGGATAGGAGACTTTGAGAAAACAAGTAATATGAAAATGTAATTTATCTGACACAATGTTATCCTGTGTCTCATATTCTGAACACTTTTGTTATATCAACAAAAAATAGCAGTTTTGTAAATCTGGTAAGATTATTAGAAATTTTCAGGGGGGGTTATGTCTGTGCAAGAGAAGGTACATAATGTTCTGCATCAGATTGTCCATGACACTGTAAGTGTCTCTCATGCTTGTTACCTTTTCTATGGAAAACATCCATAGACGTTTTTGAGTATAAATCATTTGTAACTCATATCACATGAACTATGCCCCACCTAATTGATAGGGTATAAACAAATTATGATGGCAGACATGAGAATTCTGCACAAAAGGGTCATTAAATAGTGGTAGAAGTTCCACACGTACACTCAGAGGTCTTTAAAGAAGAAAGGACAAAGAGAGGACAAGAATAGTAAGAAGAGTAGAAAGGGCTGTATGAAAGAATGTTAGAGAGAGAGAGCCTAAGTCATAAACATGTTTAGATAGCATTAGGTGCTATTTCTGAAACAATATCATGTTAACAATGCCACTAATCTGGCAACAACTTCAACAAATGTTGGGTGTGTTATACGAGTTAGTGTTAAGCCCAGGCATTTTTTGAGCTGGTCCAGTTTACCGTGAATCCTGCTGTGCGGCTGCTGAGAATTTCACATGTGTCTACATCATTTCTTCGGTTGCCTCATTATGCATCTTAACTGAGGGCAATAATCTACATAGGACATTTTCATTTCTTAAAGAACTTGGCCAGGCGCGGTGGCTCACGCCTGTAATCCTAGCACTCTGGGAGGCCGAGGCGGGCGGATTGCTCAAGGTCAGGAGTTCGAGACCAGCCTGAGCAAGAGCGAGACCTCATCTGTACTATAAATAGAAAGAAATTAATTGGCCAACTAAAAACATATAGAAAAAAATAGCCGGGCATGGTGGCACATGCCTGTAGTCCCAGCTACTTGGGAGGCTGAGGCAGAAGGATTGCTTGAGCCCAGGAGTTTGAGGTTGCTGTGAGCTAGGCTGATGTCACAGCACTCACTCTAGCTCGGGCAACACAGTGAGACTCTGTCTCAAAAAAAAAAAAAAAACTTGAAACATATTTCT
>CAUYRT010036107.1:0-70149 GCA_963574885.1 Lepilemur ruficaudatus
CTCTACTAATAATAGAAAGAAATTAATTGGCCAACTAAATATATATAGAAAAAATTAGCCGGGCATGGTGGCACATGCCTGTAGTCCCAGCTACTTGGGAGGCTGAGGCAGAAGGATTGCTTGAGCCCAGGAGTTTGAGGTTGTTGTGAGCTAGGCTAACACCACGGCACTCTAGCCCGGGCAACAAAGTGAAACTCTGTCTCAAAAAAAAAAAAAAAAAAAAAGTGTGTTCAGACCCAGGGCCTATTGGTGCGGTGAATGAAAATAAAAGAACAAAGCTCATAGGACTGATGAATCAGATCAGGTGACATCCCTCTAAAACCAGAAAAACTAGCCTGGTCCTGCCAGACAGCACTGGGGTCAAGGTCACTGCCAAGGAGAGGCAGCTGCTTCAGTGGGCTCAGGGTAGGGGCATCAGGAAGGACCTGCCCATCACATACTCTTCACATTACTCCTTAGGTGAAGACCTTGACCCCAGGAGGCTCCCTGACACTGACTGTGTAACCTGGGAGGGTAGCCAGAGAGTGCATCAGCTGAGAGGTTGGGCAAAGAGCTCAGAGGGAAAACCTCAAGTAGGGCTATTGCCCAGGGTGGGAGGCCTAACAGGATCCCTGGTTGGGGCTCCCCAGGGGCCAGTGGGGGTAGGAGGCAGTATGAAGGCTCTGAGACCTTGAGGCAGGTGTAGGGAGAGAAGAAAGGGTCAAGCTGAGGAGGTGGAGGGAGCCCCTGAGCAGGGTGTTACCAATTTGGGCATGTTTCTGAAGGCTGGCACTAGGTGTGGTCCTTCCCTTTGACAACTGGCAGGTGGTAGGAGCTGGGCACAGTGTGGGCACTAAATCTTCAGGAGGCAGCTTTCCAAGTGTCAGAATAGAGAGGGATGAAGCTGGGTGTTCTTCAGTAGCAGATGGTCTAGGATGGTTGGGAATCTCTTAGACATGAAAGATGGCGGTCCCACGGGGAAAAGAAGGTGGCATAGGAACAGAGACTGACGAGGCCACCTGGGAAGCCCTCTGTTGGAGTTGGAGAGGATGACATGTAACCAGAGATGAAGGAGAGTATGGTCCAGAGGCCACCAGAGAGAGCTGCAGCTGACGGTAAATCTCAGGCCAACCAGGAAAGCTACCGCACATATTTGGAAGAACAGTGAAACAGTGCCTGGTCTGGAGGCCAGCGGTGTGACACTGGCAGGGGACAGAAAGAAGTGGGAGGGAGTTCTTGGGTCCCCTTTTGTTTCATCTTCACTTTTGAGCTTGCAGTGGTGGGAAGGACCTGAACCCAAGTTGGAGGATTCATCTCCTGACCTGGGGTGCTGAGGTCACGGGGCTGTGGCTGGTGACCTACAGGAAGTGTGGGAAGCAACAGAGGGGCCAGGGGCTGGAGATGGCTAACGTCCATTTATGCAAAAGGTGAAGGAGGTGGGCTCCACGGTTACCACAGAGGAGGCTTGCGAGTGTTGAGAAAAGCTGGACTGGGCTCGCTCACTAGGAACAAAGCATGTTGACTTTATTGTTATGTTTTGGATATAGACGAAGTAGTTTTGGATTTAGGTGAGGCCTTTGATGGAATCTTAGGACCACTTGGGGATGTTGTCAGCATGTTTATAACCAGTGGAAGACCATACTTGGGAAGTGTTTGTTCTTGGCTGTTTCTCACCCTCTACCTCCCCTGCCCCACCCCCAGCCTGTGGACCTTGTGGAAGGTCTCCACCCTTGACTTTGTTCTGGTCATGATTGGATTAGTGTCTCTGGGGGTTGCTGCTGGTGGTGCTGGCTGAGGGCAGCCCAGGAGGAACAACAGGATTGAGCTCTCAGGAGCTCTCCATAGACTGAGCAAACAGTGGGCCAGTCTGGTAAGGGGGCATTTACCAGGGAAATGTGAGGGCCTGCACTGCGGACCAGAAAAGTAATTGCTCAGATAGAAGTCTGGGGTTTGTGGCTTACCAGCAGCATGGGTGAGAACTTTTTAAAGTTTTTGCTGATTGCCAACTCCATATACATCAGCAGGGGGATGTGGCTGCCAGAAGAGCTGACAGGGGCTCAGCTGTTGACACACACTCAGGGATGTGATGCCCAGGTCTTGGTGAGCCTAACAGTGGGGACACCGCCTGGGACCCTGACAGGCAGAGTAAATGGCTCCCACCTTTGTGTTCTTCACTTCTGGGAAATTTTATTTTATTTCTTTCATGATTTTCTCCCTTCTGTCTTTCTGTTTTCTCTTTTGGAACTCATGATTAGTCAGACTTTTGACCTCTTGGGTGGATCTCTGGTTTTCTCATCTTTTTTCCCTACTATTATCCATTTTGGTTTTTTTGTTCTATTTTCTGGGAGATTTATCCTAAACTCATATTGAGTTTTTTATTTAATAATTTATAATTTTAATTTCCAAGAGTTCTTTTTTGTTCCCTGAATATTCATTTTTTTAAAAGTGTCATGTCCTTGTTTCTTGGGTGTGATCTTTTAAGTTTTCTTCTGCCTGCATTGCCTGTGAGTTTCTACGTTCTGTTTGTTTGTTGTGTAATCTCTTTCATCTTGCTAGAAGGCTCTACTCAAATATCTGATATTCCTTGGGTGCCAAAAGCTGATTGAAACTCTTGTCTTCACTCCAGGGACTTTTCACTGCCAGATACTTAGCTGGGAATGAGATGTTTTGTTGGGAGACCTCTGAATTTAGTGCCTGAAGTTTTCCTTCCCTACCACACCCCTGTACTCTCAGGGTCATTTGGTTTTTCCAGAAAAGACACTACCAGTCTCCTGCCTGGCAGACCCTGTGTTCTTAGGGTCAAGTAGGGGAAGAGGGCACTGGTCCTCCGTTTGGTCTGCAGATAGTCACTTCTACTCCAGGACTCCTTCTTTGACCTCTGTAGTACCAAGTGTTCCCAAGTTTGGCAACTCAAACTCCTGCTGGGGTGAAAGAAGGGCAATATGTCTAGCTGCCTGGGGTGGGGAGGAGACCTGGGGGACTTTAACTGCTCCTTCTACAGACTAGGAACCGGTCCTCCTGTCTGTCTCTGCCATGTGCCCGCCTTCCCAGGTACTCACTGCCTGCAGATCCTGAGCCTTTCCTTGGCTGTGTGCCTCTAACTGGCCATGGCACAGCTACTTTGGAGGCTCTTGGCATTCAGTTTTCTAATCTAATCTGATTTTGCAGCATCTGATCTGCTAATGCTTCCTTCCACTTCCATCTTCCAAAAATGCATTGACATGTCTTTTTTTTTTTTCCTACATTGAAGCCATTGCGTTTGAAGACATGTCTTAATTGCTGTTGTTTTTTTCTCTTCTCTTTGTACTTGAGAGTTTATACCTTTTTTTAAATTACTTGTATTTTATTGGGCTTTTGAGAGGGAACAGAATTTAATCTGCCTTATTTAACCTTTATATATTCTTTTGTTTTAAATGTGTCTTTTTAGACAACATATTGATGGATTAAAAAATATCTAAGATGAGAATCTGAATTTTGACTGAGAGAGTTTAGTTCCTTTTATATTTACTCTAATTATTAATACCATTACACTTCTGACATTTTACTTAATGCTTTTTACTTATCATGTGTTCTCTCTGTTTCTTTTTCTCCTTTCTTGCCCATTATTGCATAGATTGAGTTTTCTCAGCACAATCCCACTTCCCTCTGCTCTCCCCCGGCCCAGTGGCATCTCCAGGGCTGGGTTAGGCAGCCCTGCTCATTTGCCATCTTATTGAGGACTGGACAAGGCTTGTTCAGGGATGTCCTAGAGGGGACTCCAGCACTCAGTGAGGGTTTGGTTTAAAGGACCTATAAAAATGTCCCTGAGGTTTTCTGCAAGTTCTGGAATGGCAGATTCTAAGGGGGCATGAGATGGAGAATGGATGAGTCAGTAGAGCTGGGATCCCCAGACCTCCTGAAGTTCTTCCTCAGTCTTCCTCTCTGAGACTTCTGTTGGTCCCAGCTTTGCTCCTAGGTGCTGTGCAGAATGTGTCTCCGACCCTGCCTTGTACAACAGGAGGGAAACAAATGAGGAGGGGATCCTCAGTGAGACACTAGGGCCAGTGGGGACTAGGTGAAACTGGCATGAGTAAGAGGCAGCCCTTGCTCCGCGCACCGAGTCATTGCCAGGGAGGCCTGTGCATCCGCAGCAGCAGAGCTTGCAGGCTTTCACAAGAAGCCAGGACAACGGCTGGGCGGGCAGCATTTCCGTCACACCCCCACTCATCCCAGCACCATGTCTGCCTTTCCCCAAGCTGACTGCGTCCCCCCTGGGCAGGTGATGGGGTTGAATGGGTGTGAGTGCCCTTTAGTCCCACGACATGGCTTTTTTGTCTTCAGGTTCAAGTTCAGATGGATAACTAAACTTTTTCAGACTACAGATATTTTGCTTCAAATAAGTAACTTTCATAATGAGGACTATGTGAATCTGGTACAGACAGTGAAAAATGTCATATCCTAAATTACTAATCTACAGAGAAGGAAAAGGGTTTCTTTTCATTACAAAAAATAATTCTTGCTGATGTCATTGCTTTGCAATTTATTTCTTATTTTTTTTAATATGGATCATATGTCAATAGTAAGTTCAGTGATAAATACTGAGAATTGTACACAAGATGAAAGAAAACTTCAGTTGTAATTTATGTATTAATAACAATTTAGTGTGACATTTTGGCCAGATGTACAGGAAATGTCAAAGTAAATATGTAAGGATGAGATTTGCAGCTTATAATAGATTCGTCATTTGTAATTTCTTCACCCAGGTGACTCCTTTTTTGTTGTTCTGCAAGTGATTAATTTCATCTTTCTTTTTAATAAACATTTTTTGTGGATTAAAAAAAGAAAAAAAAAGAAAATGGCTGGCTGCGGTGGCTCACACCTATAATCCTAGCTCTCTGGGAGGCTGAGGCAGGAGGATCGCTTGAGCTGAGGAGTTTGAGACCAGCATAAGTAAGAGTGAGACCCCTTCTCTACTAAAAATAGAGAAATTGGCCAGGTGTGGTGGCACACACCTGTGGCCCCAGCTACTTGGGAGGCTGAGGCAGAAGCATCACCTGAGCCCAGGAGTTAGAGGTTGCTGTGAGCCATCATTACACCATTGCACTGTAGCCTCTGTCACCAGAAAACAAACAGACAAACAAACTAGGAAGTAGGACTTTCTAAGTGGAATCTTTCAATTTGTATATGTTAGCTCAGAAATGTTGATAACCTTGTGCAGGCCAAGCAGCGTGTCTGCAGGCTGGATCTGGCTCGGAAACCGCTGCCTATGACCACTGCTCTGGCTACTCCACGATTCTGCCCTTGACACCCTTGACACTTCTTTCTCCTGGACGAATGTCCTCTCCTGACTCTGTGGTTCCCCTGAAGATGTGGTTTCCTACACACTTCCCTCCCAGCCGCTTCCTCTGAGCCCCTTTTCTTTGCCAGCTTGTTAGTTTAAAATCTTGTTTCACAAGTGATGGCCAGCCCATCTGTTGCCGTTCGTACTCCCCTGTGCTGTTTCTCCAGCCGTTTTTTCTGATAAACAGGTTAAACGTGCCCTTGTTTGCATTAGTAATTTATTAGTAAATGGGCAGTGTGAAGGCAAACCTCATTCTCACCCCTTGAGAGTAGGGCATGCAGGCTTGGTTTTCCTGGCGCCCGTCTGCAGCCTGAGCCCATGAAGCCCTGTTCCTAGAAGTACGTGAAGGGGCTGCGCTTTCTCACGGGGCCCTGGATGTGCACAGGATGTGCCGGGCCCCAGCTCCCTTGGCTTGCGGAGGGCAAGGCTGCGGGGTGGCCAAGAACTCGGGACCCGTCAGCTTCCCCAGGCAGCCCCTCCTGTCTGTCGTGGCCTGCGTGGCCCTGCTGTCTTGAGTTTCTTTCCCGTCACCCGCCTGCCTCTGCTGCTGGGCCTCACTCTGCCTGAGTGGCAGGAGCTTGCCGCTTTATATACACTGGACAGTCATGACTCATTCCTCAGCAACCCCTCAGATAGGGAAGTGAAACAGCCACACCTGGTAGGGCCTGACCTTTGGGTGACAGCGGAAGTGGCTATGCAAACGCGGGCTCACTGCAAGGGGGAGAAGTCCTCACCAGAGCCAGGCTGGAAAGAAAGCCCTTGCCTGCCTGGCCCTCGTGCAGCCTCCAGGCCTGTGGCTGGTGGTAACAGTTTCTCCCTTCCTTCCTCTCCCTCCCTCCACTTTTTCTTGGTGACAGCTGGAAGTAGCAGTGGTCACAACTGAGAGAGCCAAACATTTCTACAGCCCCCAGGACGTTCCTGTCACCCTCTACAGTGATGCTGATGAATGGGAGGTCAGTGCTGGGGTCCCCGGGCTGAGCTCCATTGCATTTCCACCAGCAGGACAGAATGGCCCTCCCTGCAGCCTGCGGTCTGGCTGCCAGAGCAGACAGGCTGGGCTCAAGGCAGCAGTCAGGGCCCTTTGGGCAGAAGTGATGAGGAAAACATCTGTCTAGCTTCTGGCCTGCAGGAGGCCCACAGTCCCCTCCCACCCAGGCGGAGCTGGGCTTTGGCGTGGTGCCTGAGGTTGAGTGTCCTTGTACTTATCTGGGCTGATGAAACCACAGAGAAGCTCTGTTCCCACCACCCTTGTCCACGTGGCTCCCAGCGTCAGGGAGCGCCTGTCTTCCCACGCCTGCCGAGCTGCACTTCTGCTCCCCTGCAGAGGGGGGGGCCCTGGCCGATGCGCCAGATGCTGAGTGTGGACCTCACAGGGTTCCCTGCCAGGCATTTCCAAATACTCTCGGCCTAGAACATTCTGGCTGGCCTGCCTTCCCCACCCCACCCCCGCCGTTTCTCACTGCCCTGGAGCCCTTCCCCTGGCTTGGACAACCCAAGCATCCGCCTGAAGCAGACAGGCCAGGAGTTCCCTGCCAGATGTCAATTCTCTTGAAAACCAAACCATAAAGGGAATAGACCCAGGGAGACAAGGGGCATTTGTTTCCTCAGGCCTGGTTTCTCTCAGGCGGCCAGCTCCACGGCCAGTGCTCGCTGGCTTAGCTGCAAGAGGGAACAGTGTTGGACTTGGACAGGGTGGGTCAGTGGTCCACTCAGGTTCCTAACTTATGGTGCCTGGCCTGCTTTGGTCCTCCACGCCCTCCTCCACACTGGGAGAGTGATTGTCTTGGTGACCCCGTTTCCTCCCCTCTGCCAGATGTGGAAGCACCGCTCCGACCCCGTCCTTCACATTGACCTGCGGAGGTGGGCAGACCTCATGCTGGTGGCTCCTCTTGATGCCAACACTCTGGGGAAGGTGGCCAGCGGCATCTGTGACAACTTGCTTGTGAGTGACTCCCTGGTACCGTCATCCCTCCCTGGGCCTCACTCCCAGTTCTGAGCTGTAGACTTCCTTGTACGAGGAAACCTCCTACTGTGGGGACAGGCTGCTCAGGAGAATGCAGTCCCCTTGCCCTGCCCCTGTCCGTCTCACGTCCCCTCCAGCAAGCAGCGGAAGATCAGTCCTGATGATTGACCTGACACGTTGCTGCTGTCCGGAGTGTCCACCTCCCACCTGCCCCTCGCTGCCCGGCCAGGCACCCCCTGCCTGGCACACCTATGGGCAGCCTGATAAGGGAGTTCCCTTCTCCATGGGCCTCTCACGTGCACGTAGCTCCCGCATAGCTTTAGCCATAAGGTGAGATACAGTTTTCCTATATATTAGGGGAAGAGCGAAGAAAGACGTGGTCAGAAGTGAGAGTTGATTGACAGTGGAGAGAAACAAAAGTCCAAAGTGGGGACTGTCTTAGCCTAAGAGACCGCCAGGGAGCTGGTGCCCCTAAAGAGGAGCTGCCTTTGTTTATGTGATCATCCTGGGAAGATCTGGGTGTGATTTCTCCTCTCCTTCCTCGCTCTCCCTTATCCCTCTCCCCCTCCCATTTATTGGAGTTTTCGCCTACCATGGGAGGGCCTGTGCTGAGGGCCTCCGCACAGTCTGCAAGGAGAGGGGCTTTGACCCCCGTGCATGTGGGGAGGGAGTACCCTCCGGTGAGTGGTCCAACCTTAAATAACCTCAGTCTGTCCTTTGACAGTGGATTCGCCACCCCACATAGGGCTGGGCAGGTGGCAGGCACTGGATAGAGACTTGCTACATGTGTGAGGTAGCTGACAAGTTTACTTTCACAAATGGCCAGGCGTTTGCAGAGTTTAATATGGGGAAGAAGGTGAAGAACAAAGCTGGGTCAGGATTTTTTGGGATCAGATATGAGATTAATGTCCTTGTATGCTTGTCGTGGGCCCTTAAGGCAGTCCTGGAAGATCTGCTACTGGTTAAGCGTCATTTGTGTAAGAGCCGGGTGAGCAGAGAGGAGCAGGACAGGGCCTGTGTGGCCCGGCGCAGGTGGGGAGTGCAGAGAGGGTGGGGCTGGGAGCAGTGCCAGCAAGAAGGCTTCCCAGCCGCTGGTGCCAGGGCCGACTGGGCAGCTGGCACAAGGGAGGCTCCTGGGCACTTTCATCCAAGTGGGTCAGAGTTGTGCGAGCGGCACCATTGCACCCGGTGTCCAGTCCGGTCGGCAGCAGCAGTGTGATCGGTCGGTCCACACCGACCTCTGGAGTTCAGCCCTGGCCTGGGCCAGCTCTCCGAGGTCCCTTTCCTTCCTCCTGAAAGCACTGCTTCTCTTTTTCTTTCAAAGCTGCCATCACTCCAAGAAGTCTTTGGGGTTTCCGCCTCCAGAGTTGGCTGGGCAGTGGAACACGTTCTCGGACCAACCCACAGACCATTTGCCTCAAGGGTTTCACTTGAAGGCATAGATATTTCAGGGAATCTCAAATCTTACAAGATTTGAACTGTCAGTGTCCTTGGTGTGTGGCTGTGTCCTGTCTCAGGAGATGTTTTCTCCTTATGTCCCTGCAGGGAAGCTTAGCCTGCCTCCTCCCCTGCCAGGTCTTCTCCTTCTCCAGTGCCCAGAACTTGGGGTGCCATGAGGGTGGCATGCCAGGTGTGGACCTGTGCCCCTGGCCTTCAGCGCTTAGCCTGGGAACTTCCATCTTCATCTGCCTCGTGGCCTGCTGAGGCCCTGGTGCTTTATTTGTGCTATAAAGGCAATCAGATCTGGAAGGAGGAGGCAGCTTCCCTCCTCACCAGTCTGGCTGCGGACTGGGATCCAGGCCTTCCCCTGCCTGAGCAGATTCCCAGGAGCAGAGCCGGAGGTGCCAAACACAGCACTGGCCCGGCGAGTGACCATGGGAACCAAAGCCCTCCTCTGCCCTCCCGCTGCCAGTGGGTTCGAGGGAGCTGTGGTTTGTCCAGGAAGCTGTGAGCTCTGAGGTGAGGTGTGGGGGCGGTCAGATACGCCGTGGGGCGGAGGTGCTGGCTTTCTGCTCTGGTGGCTGTGCTTTGCGTTGTGGGCATTTGGAGAACCCAGCCCAGCCCTCACCCCCACCCCACGCACAGTCAAGGGGCTCTTCTAGGTATGCTCTTGGCTTCTGCAAAAGTGGCAGGTGGCACAGGGCCAAGAGGAACTGTGACTGAAACTGTCCACTCATAGCCCGGTGGCTGTATCGAGAGGGCTTGATGGGAAACCGACGCTGCTGTCTGGAATGACGCAAGCAGCCAGATCCCGAGGCTGCTCACTGTACACTTCCTCCCTGTCCCCAGGAGAGGGCGGGGGCACCAAGGGGGGCAGGCACAGGCCTGGCCTGTTCTGGCATTGTTCTCTGGACTCCCCTGCGCTTTTCCCAGATGGGCCCACTTCACGGGAGAGGTGTTCCAGCCACCATCGCCCCAAGGGGCTCACAGCCCTGGAGGAGGTGTCTAGAGCAGAGCACAGGGCGCTTCTTTCTCCCCAGGTGGCCCACGGCCCAGGGAGCCTGTGCCTGTGGCAAGAGCAGGAGCCACTGTTCTGGAGCCTGTCCTTTGCGCCAGGCCTGGTGCTAAACATTCTCGCCTCAGTCCTCCCAGCGCCCAGGGAGGGGCCTTTGCAGAGAGGAAGCTGAGGCCCCAGCATTCAGTAATCTGTCCAGGTTCTCACGGCTGGCAGTAGACAGCACAGACAGGATTGGGACTTGGGGCTACGTGCTTCCAAAGCCCACAGCTCTAAGGACTCTGTTTTGTCGCTGCTCAGGTGTGTGACTTGGTGCAATGGCCCAGACTCGGGGCTGGCAAGGCTGCGCAGTGCAGCGCAGATTGCATAGGTGGTGGTGTTGTCTGGGGGTAACCTTGGGTCACTGCTCACCTCTCAGGGAACTGCAGCTTCCGTCTGTGAAATGGGACAGCACCTTCTTTATAGGGTCACAGTGTGGGTTCATGAGGTCATGTATGAGAAAGTTTTTGTCACACGTCAGATGTTTTCATTGCCAGGCTTCAGTTGGCCTAGAAGTGGAGCCAGCGTCGGGCGCATGGGCCCCGTCTGAGGGGCAGTCTAGTTCTAGTTCATAGCTTTCTGAGAACTGCAAAGCCTGCTTCTCCCCACGGCGGCCTTGACCTGAGAGGTGGGAGTCCATGTGGAGAAGGCTTAGGCTTGGGTACAGGGAGGCCTTTCCACACGGGCGGGGAGACTTGCTGGAGCTGGGTAGGCCATTGTGAGCATTGGTTGAACACCTCCTGTGTGCTCAAGGTCAGTTATCCGTGCCAGAGCCTGTGGGGAGGCAGAGAGGGGCAAGGAGACACAGCTGTGGGGACGTGAGACAGCTGCCCACAGACAGGCTGTGTGGTCACCCCAAGCCCATAGCTGGGCTGGCTGTGAGCCTGGAGGGCTGGAGAGGGATGGCAGGCAGAGCAGCAAGACACCCTCTTCCCCCTGCCCTTCTTCACAGACCTGTGTCATCCGGGCCTGGGACCGCAGCAAGCCCCTGTTCTTCTGCCCGGCGATGAACACCGCCATGTGGGAGCACCCCCTCACTGCGCAGCAGGTGGACCAGCTCAAGGCCTTCGGCTATGTTGAGATCCCCTGTGTGGCCAAGACGCTGGTGTGTGGAGACCAAGGTGGGCATCTTGCCAGGCTCACAGCCCAGGGCCCGAGAAGGGGCTCAGCTTTGGGGTCACATTTGGGTTCAGTTCCCAGCCTGTTGTAGCTTCAGCAAACCAACCTCCTCTGAGCTTAGCTTTTTCAGCTGGAAAATGAAAATCATGATCCCCACTAAAATGGGGTATCGTGTGCAAAGTGCCTGCTACAGTCCCCGGCACGCAGCCCACATGTAGTTAATGATGGCTGCTGGAACGACTCCCAGGGCCTGGCCTGGGTCTCGGGAGGGGTTTCACGCGTCTGGCACAGGTAGAGATGGACTGGGCCTTCTCAGGCCTCGGACTCTGGGGTGGAGCACTCAGGGGCAATAAGCAGGGGTCTGAGGGCTGCAGGCACTGTTGGCCCATCTGGCCACAGCAGAACTTTGCTCCCAGGTCTGGGGGCCATGGCTGAAGTGGGGACCATTGTGGACAAAGTGAAAGAAGTCCTCTCCCAGCCCGGTGGCTTCCAGCAGAATTGAACTGGGATTTCTGTCACGTGTGTCCCTCCGTACTCAGCATGGGTTCAGGCCGAGCTGGTAAAGAAGATGGACACTGGCACCATATGGTGAGGATTCCTCCCTTTGCTGAGTAGGGACCTGGCCTGGGCCTGCTCTGAGCCTCCCGGGGGCTGGACCTGCTGCAGGTTAAACTGCACCAACGGCCCAGCTCCCAGCTTCTTTCAACCAGGAGATGCTACTGCATGGAGCCCCTGCCCACCTTTTCCTGCGATGGGTGCAGCAAGTCAGGTGAGCAAGCTGCCGTGCCGTCCTCACGGGAGGAGGACTGAGTGGTGGGGAAACCTCACTTCTACGTCTCGTCCAGAAACGCCACAGCTGGAGAGCCCTGGCTGAGCTGTGAGAGCTTTGGCCCTTTGGCGGAGTGCCTGACTGCCAGAGTCAGAGAAGCCTGCGAACTGGCAGGACTCTGAGGCTTCGTGCAGACCGTGCCATGAGATTGGGGTGCTGGCAAATAAAGAAAATGCCCATTTAGGAGACTCCATCCTGCCTTTGCAGCCTGTCTGTGGTCTCAGAGATCGGGGGCGTTGCTAGGTGAGGCTGGGGAGGGGTCTGGGCTGATGACTGACCAGCACTCTTTAGTCCCCATAGAACATGGTGGTTAAGGACAAAGCTCTGAAGCCAGACAGCCCCTAGTTCAAATCCCAGCTCTGCCTCTTACTAGCAGTGGGACCTTGGCTCAGGATTTAGCCTTCCTAACCCTCACTTTCCTCATGTATATTATTAGCCTACCCCCATGGCATTGTTAAGAGGATTCAGTGAGATTATGTGTGCAAAATACCCACCGTACCGAGTGGCTGGAACATAGTAAATGTCCAATAAATGGAAGTTGAAGCTGGACATGTATATATGCCAGGGAGCTTTCATAACATTTACTGAAATGGCATGTCTCATTTTGGGAAAAATGGAATCCTGGACCCTAAGCTGACATGGCCTTTTATGCAAGTGACGGATAAGCACTGAGGGTTGAACCTGCCCTGGGACCCACGCCACTTACTTGCTTCCCGGTTTCCTCTGTTATCCTCATCCTTCCAGCTTTGCTGCACCTGAGGGCAGGTGCTTGGGTGTCTGGCCCCCTCACCACAGTACATGTGAACAGGGGAGGTAGATCCAGACAGACCATGCACCCTGGCCTAGAAACCCTCTCTGCCCTGCTTTTGACCTAGTTGCTGTTTGGCTACTGTGGAGAGGGGCTTGTTTGCCTATTTGGGGCTCAGGTTGGGGCTGGCTTGCTGCCCTCCTGGCTTCCAGGCCAGGCACAGGGGATGTCCCATGCATGCCCTGCAAGCACTGAGGGTAGAGGTGTCTTGGGACCAGGAAGCCTGCTGGCTGGAACCAAGGCTTCAGCAGCCTCCAAGAGCCTTTATCTCCACAGCACTTGATTTAAGGGACCCTTTGGGATAAAATTGCCTTAGGGCACTAAAGAAAGTAGGACTAAAATGATGGCATCAAGAGCAGGTGTCCGTGGCTGGTTTGGCGATCGGGCATGGGAGGAGCCTGGAAACTGACATCCAGAGACAATCCCAGAGTCGAGTTCTCATGGTTTTGTCTTCTGTCCTGTCCATATCACCCTTCTTCTCCCTCAGTGACCTGCTATAAATGGGGAGGCTGTCTAATTACAACAGAAACCACTACGTTCGCTGAGTGCCTGTCATGCACAGCTCTGTGCTGGACACTTTAGGAAAGACAGTTGCCCAGGGAGACCAGCCACAAAATACCTGAAAAGCCATTGGGGAAGAGAACGTCACAGGCCCCTGTCTCATAGCTCTGAAAACAGCTGTGGCTACTCAGCAGGACTGAGCCTTGTCAGCTGGAAGGAAAGAACTATCTCCGGGCCAGGCCAGCTGGAGGCCCCGTTGCTGGGGCCTGCCACTCCGTCTCCCACCCACGGCAGTCCTGTGTCTCTGCTGCCCAGTTTGAGTGGGGGTCTGTATGAATGGGCATGGGCTGGGCCTGAAGACCTCTGGTGTCCCCTGAGCCAGACTAGAGCTAAGAGGTGTGGGCAGTTGCGTTTACCTGGCCCCACCTACCAGTGGGGTGCTGACAGGGAGTGACAACCACGGCTTTCCCCATTAAGGGTCTAAGCTCTTAAAGTTGTCTTCATCTCAGGTAGAAATGTGTCTCAGAGAGGATGCTAGCTTCCCTGATGACTTTTATAGAATTCTGGAAGCTTGACAGAAAAGAACGTTTAGGTCTGAAATTGGCACTCTTGTTTGGCAGCCTGTACTTCAAGGGGCAGGAGCCTCTGAGCCAGGGCCCCACCTCCTCCTGGGACTGTCTCTAGCTCTTCCTCCATGTGGCTGGTGAGTCCCGCTGCTGTGCCCGCACTGCCTCTGGCTCAGGCTCTGACTTCTGGGCAATACACACCAGCCCTCAGTGGTCTGGCCTCTGCCTCCCCTCTAGCCCTGCCTTTACCCCACGCCAACCCTGTGGGCTCCCTGTCCTCTTGCCAGACTGGACAGTCTTGAACAAGCCATGTTGCTTCTCGCCTCTTGGCCTTTGCACAGGCTGATTTCTGTACGTGCCTCTGGATGTACCTGTGTGCCGCCTCCTTTAGAAAGCCTTCCCTGGCTGATGCAGGCTGGATCGGGTGACTGGCCCAGGTTCCCATTGTGCCCCCTTCTATTTATGACAACAGAGTTGTAATTGTCAGTTTATTCTGTGTCTCCTTAAAATTGGGAGCTCTTGGAGAGCAGGAGTTGTCCTGTTCCTTACAGAACCCAGCAAGACATTCTAAGCTTGTACTGGCAAAAAAAGGTGTGTGGGTGGGAGGGGGGTCCTGTTCCTTTCTGTGCAAGACACAAAACCTAGGAGCCATAAAAGCAAAGATTGATAAATTTGACCGTAGAAAAATAGATAGTTCCACTGAGCAGTATCCCAAAGGCAAATTCCATAGGAATATCACACTGGGGAAATTATCTGCAGCTCATATAACAAGTTCTCCTAATATATAAAGAGCTGCGATAAATCGATTAGAAAAATACCAAGAACACATATACAAAAAAGTAAGCAGAGGATAAAAAAACACACAAAGTTAAAAAAACAAGCACACAAAGGGCCTTAAACATAAATAGCTACTCAGCCACATGCATGAGCAGAGTGGTACAAAACAAACTACACTGACATGAAAGTTTTTGCCTATTAGATTGACAAGGGTGTGGAGAATTGGCACCTTCGTACATTGCTGGTAGGAGTGTAAACTGATGCAACCTCTTTGGAGAACAATCTAGAAGTATCTATCAAAATTACATATGTACCTTACCCTTTGACCCAGCAATTCTTCTAGGGATTTGTCCCACACATAGACTCATGTATGTGACATTATGTCTGAACAGGCTGTTCATTGCAGCGTTGGATATGGTACTAAAAGACTGGAAACACCCTCACTGTCTGACCCCCAGCGATTGGGTAACTAAATTAGGATTCATTCATATACTGGAATACTACACAGCCATAAAACAGTGTCAAGAAAGCTCTTGATGTGCTAATTTGGGAAGATTTCTGAGGTACGTTGTTAAACAGAAAAAGCAAGGTGCAGAACAATGTGTTTCACATGCTAGCTTGTGGATAAAAAATAGGGGTGGGGTCTGGGCGCAGTGGCTCAGGCCTGTAATCCTAGCACTCTGGGAGGCCAAGGCGGGAGGATCGCTCAAGGTCAGGAGTTCGAAACCAGCCTGAGCAAGAACGAGACCCCGTCTCTACTATAAATAGAAAGAAATTAATTGGACAACTAAAAATATATGTAAAAAATTAGCCGGGCATGGTGGCACATGCCTGTAGTCCCAGCTACTCGGGAGGCTGAGGCAGAAGGGTCGCCTGAGCCCAGGAGTTTGAAGTTGCTGTGAGCTAGGCTGACGCCATGGCACTCTAGTCGAGGCAACAGAGTGAGACTCTGTCTCAAAAAAAAAAAAAAAAATAGGGGTGGGGGAGAAAAGGAGGATATATTCATATTGGCTTATATATGCGTCA
This sequence comes from Lepilemur ruficaudatus, assembly GCA_963574885.1. Classification (NCBI taxonomy): domain Eukaryota; kingdom Metazoa; phylum Chordata; class Mammalia; order Primates; family Lepilemuridae; genus Lepilemur; species Lepilemur ruficaudatus. Next base: position 15,383 of record CAUYRT010036107.1, read on the forward strand.
AATACCTACTGAAAAATAAACAAGAAAACTGTCTATTGTTTGCCTTTTGGCTGGGGAACTGGGTGGCCAAGGAACAAAGGTGCGAGGCAGACTTCATTTTAAAGTCTCAAGCCAGATGAATATATTATCAACCACAAAATCAATAAACATACTTTTGAAACAGTCTCACTCTGTCACCCTGGCTAGAGTGGCGTGGCGTCAGCCTAGCTCACAGCAACCTCAAACTCCTGGGCTCATGCAATCTTCCTGCCTCAGCCTCCCCAGTAGCTGGGACTACAGGCATACACCACCATGCCCGGCTAATTTTTTCTACATATTTTTAGTTGGCCAATTAATTTCTTTCTATTTTTAGTAAAGACGGGGTCTCACTTTTGCTCAGGCTGGTCTCGAACTCCTGAGCTCAAACGATCCACCCGCCTCAGCCTCCCAGAGTGCTAGGATTACAAGCGTGAGCCACCGCGCCCGGCCTAATAAAAGAGATTTTTGGGGAATGTTGCTGAGGATTGTGAGTTGGACACACTTTTATGTTCTTCAAGAGACCCAAGGCTGGGCGCGGTGGCTCACACCTGTGTTCTCAGCACATTGGGAGGCTGTAGCGGGAGGATTGCTTGAGCCCAGGAGTTTGAGACCAGCCTAAGCAACATACCGAGACCCCGTCTCGACCAAGAAAAAGAGAGACCCAAGTCAAGATTGGGGTTTCTTTTAAATTCCTTTGCCGGTGTGTGCTGGTCTGAGTGCGGTGGAGCAGGATTGAACTGTGTGGAGCCCTAGATTATATGTCGGTTAGGTGTGCGTGCCACATGTCCTCTATGTTGCTAAGAGTTTCCTTGATCTTGTTTCAGCCTCATAACACACAGCTTCATGATAGAGTCAACTAGTATGTATATATTAATAACTCTGTTTTATAGATGGAAAATTGAGGGTCACAGGCAGTGCAGGGTGTTAGGGTTTCTGTTTCTGCTCTACAGCTACCTCCAAGCAGGCTCCTGCCCAGGGCTCATTAGCATTTCCCTCCCTGGGGTCAGTTGAAACACCCCTTCCACCAGGCACCAACACTGCCAGATACCTGTTTTTTCAATCCCAATTAAATAGCTGCTTCATTACCTTTTCCTTTCCATACCTTCCTTCATACATACATTGTGGTTTCTAGGGCAGCATGAAATTCCTAAGTGTCATGCAACTGCCTCTGAACAAAGAGCCCTGGAGGCAACCCCGGTGACTGACAGGTTGTTTACACTGAGGGCTTCCTGGTAGAACCAAATATTCTACAATATTCAAGCCAGGTTTGGCACCACCTGGGGCAAAGCAATGGGAAGGATCAGGCCAGAACTGCCAGTTGTCTCATAGCAAAGGAATGTTGGGAACAGCTGGGTGTGAGGGCAAGAGGCAGAGATTTGAGCTTCAGGGCCTATGCAGGACACACAGCTAATCCAGGTGGGATCTGGGAGCTTGTCCCATCCCCTTGCTGCAATAGGTTGGTCTCATGGTGGCTTTATCTGCAGAGATTACATGGTAACCTTTTGCCTGTTGGCCCAGATAGTGAGTCACTGGGGATTGGAGGCCCAGCAGACTCCCTTTTGGGCCTCTGGATTCCTGGAAGAGGAAGGAGAGTTCAAAGGTGCCTTCTATCTGTGTGGGCAAATTAGGTGAAGCCGAAGGGTCACCAGTTGTAGAGATGGACTTGGAAGCAGCCAGCATGGGCAGAAACGCATGGATGCACGCAGAGATGTCACAGCTTGCAGGAGAGCTTAAGGGTGGGGCTGAAGATCATTTCTTGCTCTTGGGACAGATCATGGCCAGGCCCTGGCTTGGGAGCCCATGTGTCACCTGGAACTTCTGAAAATGGCTCTCTTGGTAGGGGAGAAGTCGAGCTCTGGTGCATCACACTCGGGGGAAATTGGCATGATGGGGATGAGCGAAAGAATGCCAGGGAAGGGAACTCATGTTTATCTGGCTCCTGGCCTGTGCCAGACACCGTGTTCTGCACACCTTGTCTCATTTAAGACCCCTAACCATCCTTCAAGATAGGCATTGTTGTCCCCATTAAAAAAATAACCTGTGCCAGGCATCTGAAGGGTTGTGATCCTTTTGGGGCCCCTGCTGCCCAACATCTGCAAGAGAAGAGCCAGCATGTTGAAGGGCATACAAAAACCTTGAGTAAGGAAGAGCAGCCTCAGGGGGACAAGAATGTATCCTAGACCTCTGAGGAATATCCTGGAGGCAAAGTTCAATCCTATAGAAGGAAAATGTCCTGACATTCAGAGCTTATGAAAAATGGGGGACCTAGTGAGATAGTGAGCCTCCTGCTCTGGGGATGTTTGAGCAGTTGCTGGAGGACCAGAGATGTGAAGAAGGTCCCTGCTCAGCTTAATAGGTGGCCTGGGGCCAGTCCTCAGCATTGCTTGAGCTTCTGTGGTGTGCTCCCTCCCTCCCACCTCTGAGCTGGAGATTCAACACACATGTCCCCAAAATCACAGATGGTGAGCGCTGACCCTTGCTGGCCAATAAAAATAACACCTCCCTTTTCATCAGAAACAATGGAAGCAAGAAGGCAGTGGGATTACATACTCAAAATGCTGAAAAAACTCCGTCAGCCAACAATTTTATATTCAGCAAAACTAGCTTTCAAAAAAGAAAATGAAATATAGACATTTCCAGATAAAAATAAAGAAAATTCATTGCTACCAGACCTACATTACAAGATATGCTAAAGGAAATTTTTCAGGATTTAAGCAAGTAACCCCAACAGTAACTCAAAACCATATGAAAAAACAGAGTGCTGGTAAAGGTAATTATGAAATTATTATTATTTTATTACTCAAAAAACTTCATTATTTATTTAGCTTTCTGAATCTGTGCTTTTGCCTTCAACACTTTCATAACAATTTTCTGCTCCTCCGTAAGGAAAGCATGCTTGATGCTGTCATGAACACATTTAGCACACATGGAACTACCTGCCCTGCTGACATGTTTTTGCTTTAGGCAATCTCATAAGAACTTTAGGTCTCACAGCACAAACCCCTCCCTTGAAGTCCGCCTGGGCACATGCCACATGCAGATTCTGGTGCTTTCCCAACCTTCTTGGTATAAAGGTAAACAATTCTATTACCAGGAGTTTAGGACAGCCTGGTTTTGTTAGCAGTTGTATTGTAGGAAAGCCTAGGACAGTATGTCAAACGCTGGACTGTTCCGAGTGCCTCCAGACAGTGTCTCCAGAAGAGGATGAAATAATGAAAGATAGTGTAAGTGCTTATTTCTTCTTCTGTCTTCTGTTAACTGATTTAAAAAGCAATTGTGTAAAACAATATGTTTATTGCATTATTAGGTCCATAACATACAGAAATGTAATACATTTAACAGTGACAGCACGTAACACGTGTTCAAAAACAGGTAGCTGCTGTTGCTGCTATTATTGACTGGACTGTTTCTGAAAATGGGGCACACAGGTGGATTATAGGAACTCCAGGAAGGGATGTTTGATTTCATACTCACAAATTTTTAAAGGGATATTAAAATACATATATAAGCATTTTGAAAATTATGACCATTTACTTCTGTATCCAAAAATATGCAGGCTAGTTAAATAGAGAAATCCCTCCCTAAAAATGCTGAGTAAAACATCAGAAACATGTATGTGAAAGCACGATGAACTGGCATTAAATAAGGGACTCATTCAGAGCCAGAATAACAAGACAGCACAATCTCATGCAGGTAAGCCTGCACTGCAGCCCGGCTCCCTGGGCTGTGGGAATGGCCAGAACATCAGGCACCTCCTGTGCTCCACGTCAGTCCTCTTGGTCTCAGCTCAGATTCCAGCCACTGCTGAGGGGATGAGTTTCATATGGCTTCAACCAGCCTCATGCAGGTATCACCTTGTCTTGAGCACGTGGGCCTACCTCTCCCTGCCTGAGTCTCTCTGGCTCCACAGTGTGGGATACTCCTGGGAATCTCTTGGACCCTCACACATGTACAAACACATGTTCAGGGGAGTTAATGTCTGTGTGGCCACTCTTGACCAATGGGGACCCAAGTAAATTCTTTTCTTCTTTTCATATTTCTTCTTTTCATATCCTATCTCATAAGGTGCTTCAGAAAATCATGTGAAAATCAAGCACTTGCCTTGATAAGGCCACCTTGTACTGGCTTTTCCTCTTTCTTTGTTCACTCTCTCCATCTCTCACTCCTGCTTCCTGGGATTACTTCCAAAATTAAGTACACACAAGCCTTTCCTGAGGCTCTGCATTTAGGGGAACCTAAACAAAACAGGGAAGAGGAGAAAAGGCCTATGGTCTGGTCCTGGGAGGTGGGTTATCCTACCTCTCTTCCAAATTTAGGACTTCTCAAAAATCAACTCAGCCACAGAAGACTTTCCTATATCCACTTCGTTTTGGCTGGAGAAAGAACACAGGGTAAAAAGAAGTCCAAAAATTCCTAACAAAAGCCAAAATTCATGCAGAGAAAAGCCCAAAATTATATTTCCTGTGTGACTGGAAAAATCGTATGTCAAAAAAAGATTTTTTTTGTCCAGTGGTTCTCAGTTGGAAAGATCCCTAGGCGCCTAGCAGAAGCAAACAAAAATTCTTTCTGGAAGAATATATAATATATTCAACACAGATTCAAAGAATTCCCACAAAGAATTCCAAGGAACATGAGCTCATAATCAAAAATCAATAAACTCATGAAGAAACAAACCGCAAGGAGCATGAGTCAGCAGAAACAACAAATTATAAAATGAGACCCATAAATACTGCAAAACACGGAATGTTGAGACACAGAATAGGAAATAAATATTTTCATATGTTTAAAGAAGTGAGAAAGGATACTGAAACTGTGATGACGGAAGCAAAGAAACTAATAAAATTAACTAGGCAAATAAATATTTGAAGATGAACCAGGTAAAGCTTCTAGAAATGAAACTGTAATTATTAAAAAACCTCCAAAGAAAAGTTAAAAAGCAGAATAAAGTAGAAGAGAGTATAGTAAATTGATATGTAAAGATTAAGAAATTACCAAGAATTCCACAAAAAATGATAAAAAGGTGAAATATAAAAGAGAAGAGACGTGGAAGAAATTCAACATTTATTCATGATAAAACCTCTCAGCAAACTAACAATTAAAAGGAACTTCCTCAACTCAGTAAAAGACATTCACAAAAAAACCTACATCTGCTGTCTTATTTTATGATAAAAGACTGAATGTTTTTACTTTAAGTTCAAGGACAAGCAAGGATGTCCATTCTTACCACTCTCATTCAGCGTTTTACTGGAGGTCCTAACCAGTGCATTAAGTCAAGAAAAATAAATAGAAGGCTTACAGATTGGAAAGGAACAAATAAATCTCTCTCCATTAGCAGAATACATAATTGTCCATGTGAAAAATCACAAAGAATATACAAAAAGGCTACTACATCTAATGAGTGAATTTACCAAGGTTACAGGATACCAAGTCAACAGAGAAAAATGGTGATGTTTTTGTTTATTGGGAATGACCAATGAAATGGGAAAGTGATACTTTAAAAAAAAAAGAGAGAGAGACAAAGTCTCATCCCTGTTGCCCTGGCTGGAGTGCAGTGGTGTGATTATAGTTCACTGTAACTTTGAACTCCTGGCTCAAGTGATCCTCCTCCCTCAGCCTCTTGAGTAGCTAAGACTATAGGTGTGTGCCATGATGCCCAGTTAATTTTTAAATTTTTCTGTAGACACGGAGTCTTGCCATGTTGCCCAGGTTGGTCTTGAACTCCTGGCCTCCAAATGATCCTCCTGCCTTGGACTCCCAAAGTGCTAGGATTATAGGCATGAGCCACCACACCCAGCCAGTGCCATTTTAAATAGCATAAAAAACATGAAATACTTGATATAAATCTAACAAAACATGTAAGATTGACATGCTGAAAACAATAAAACATTGATGAGAGACACTAAAGAAGACCTAAAACATTGCTTATAGGTTGGAAAAAGTCAATATTGTTAAATCTTAATTCTCCCCAAATTGATCAGTAGAGTTAATGCAATCCCAGTCAACGTCCCAGCAGGATTTTTCATAAAAATCAATAAGCTGATTCTAAAATACAGAAATACAAAGAAACATGAATATCATCAAAAACACATTTTGAGGCTGGGCGTGGTGGCTCATGCCTGTAATCCTAGCACTCTGGGAGGCCGAGGCAGGAGGATTGCTTGAATTCAGGAGTTTGAGACCAGCCTGAGCAAGAGCAAGACCCCGTCTCTACTAAAAATATAAAAATTAACTGGACATAGTGGTGCATGCCTGTAGTCCCAGCTGCTTGGGAGGCTGAAGCGGGAGGATCACTAAAGTCCAAGAGTTTGAGGTTGCTGTGAACTAGGTTCTTGCCACGGCACTCTACTCAGGGCAATAGAGTGAGACTCTGTCTCAAAAAAGAAAAGCAGAACATATTTTGAGGAAAAAGAATGAAGTTGGAAGACTCACAATACTTGACTTTAAGACTTACTGTAGAGTTGTACTATTCCAGACAGTGCAGTACTGATGAAAGGATAGACACATGTGCTATGTCAGTGGCAGAGAATTGAGAGCACCAAATTAGAGTCACACATACGTAGTCAAGTTGATATTTGACAAATGTGCTGAGTCGATTCAATGGAGAAATAATAGTCTTTTCGGCAAATTGTGATGGGACAACTGGACATTCATTTTACAAATCTCAACTCATGCTTTACATCACATTTTAAAAGTAACTCAGTATCAGAACTTATTAGTGTCAGCAAAGTTGGTATGCAGCCCCTCACTGCTAAATTTGACTGACTTAAAAAAAAAACAAAGTAACTCAAAAGGGCCGTAGACAGAAAATATAACTATAAACTTCTAGATAAAAACATAGTGGAAAACTCTTTGTGACCTTGGGTCAGGCAAAGATTTCTTAGATATTACACCAAAAGCATAATCCATAAAGTAAAATAATCAACAAATTGTATTTCATAAAAATTTTAAAGTTTTACTCTTCAAACACACTGTTTGAACTTGAAAAGGCACGCAACAGCTGGGGAGAAAGTGTTGGCAATACGTGTATGTGATGAAGAACTAGTACTGAGAAAACATAATGAATTTTCAAAGGTCGATAATAAGAAGGAGAACTTTCGTCTGTGGTAGCATGAGTAGGTTGGCAAATACTTTCCACTCAAACAAGAATAAAACTGTACAAATTTTTCAGAAAACAACTTTTTCAGAGTTCTAGAATTCAATTAAAAGCAAATAAGTTGAGGAGCATTATTCCTCAAAAAAAAAAAAAAAATAAATAAATCTAGAACTTTGAGTAAGAAGAGTGGAATTTTGCAGGCTTCTTGCCCAGAAATTCTCCTATCCTCCCCTAGCCTGCTCATTAAGAATGACAATGTTACTAGGTGGGGCTGGCAATAAAAACCGAAAGTATATTCACATACTTGAATTGAGGTAAAAGCCAAAAACTTAGGCCAGCAGCAGCATCAGTAAAAGTAGGAAATGAGTGGGACAACGGCAGCGTTGCGAGCGTGTCTGGGCTGAGCTGCAGACCAAGCAGAAACCTAGTGGGGAAGCGCCTGGAAATGAGAGAGCCGCAGAAGGGCTCATCAGCTCTCCACACACGCCTGCATGACTGGCAGAGGACGCTCGTGCCCGGGGAGATCTGCCAGAGCCCGGTGGACAGTGAAAGCCAGGCTGTCCCGAGGACGGGATGAATTCGGGATACACTCCACAACCCACATAAAGAGCAGTTGTCAGAGAATGAATTTTACAAGCTCAAGGTGTTTGAGAACTCCCACTGCTCAAATTATTGGGTGACCACTAAATTATGCAGGAACAATCCCCAGAAAGCTAGGATAAAAAATGAGAATGAGAAAGAAAAGAGGAATTTAAAAAAACCAAACAACCTGAGCAGAGACAACAATGTATGTACACCTCAGGGGAGACAGAATGTGCAGTGTAATGCTAGGCAAATTACAAGCGAACTAATGAATAAATCTATAAAAGTAAACTTATGGGCCTGGCACGGCGGCTCACGCCTGTAATCTTAGCACTCTGGGAGGCCCAGGAGGGAGGATCACTTGAGGTCAGGAGTTTGAGACCAGCCTGAGCAAGAACGAGACCCAGTCTCTACAAAAAATAGAAAAATTAGCCAGACATGGTAGCTTCTCAGAAGGAGAAGAGAGAAAAAGAGACAGAAAAAATGGGTTAAGAAAGAGTGGCTGAAAACTTCCCCAAATTGATGCAGTATTAATCTACAGATCCAAGAAAGTGAACCAACCCCAAGTAGGACAAGCAGTGATCCGCCCCAAGATGCACTGTAGTCAAAGCGCCACCGCACGCTCTAGTCCAGGTAACAGAGCAAGAAAAAAGAAAAAAAAGGCACATCATAGTCAAACTGCTGAAAGCAGAAAATCTTGAAAGCAGGAAGAGAAAATGACTCATCAGCTGCAGAGATACAATGAGACAAATACTGGGTGACTTCAGAAACAGAAGCAGCAAGGTTACACATTCAGAGTGCCATGGGTAACAGCACCTGTCAGCCAAGAAGTCTACCTCCAGAAAAATTATTCTTTGAAAATAAAGTAAAAACAAAGACATTCCTAGATTAAAAACACACAGAGAATGCATTGCCAGCAGCCCCACCCTGTCAGAACAGCAAAGCAAGTTCTTCAGGGTGGAAGGTAAAGATGGTGGACGGAAACTAACATCCGCAGGAGCTAGTGAACAGCATCGGGAATGGTAAACATTTGGGTAAATACAGGAGACTACAATTATATTTTTCTTCTTTTAATTTTTTTGAGATATTTTAAATTGTTACAAAATATACTTAACTCAAAATACACCATTTTAATTGTACTGAGTACTGTGGCGTAACTATATTCCCATTGTTTTTCATCCATTTCCAGAACTTTTTCATCTTCCCCAACCCAAATTCTGTATCCATTAGACACTAAATTCCCATTCTCCCCTCTCCCCAGACCCTGGCCACCATTCTGCTTTCTGTCTCTATGAATTTGACTACTCTGGGAAACCCATATAATTGGAATCATACAGTGTTTGTCCATTTGTGATAGGCTTAATTTACTTCTTTTTAAAAAGCATAGAATTCTATAAAGTAATAATTATACCACGCTAATGGCAGATAAACAACATATAAATATGATTGCTCAAATGAGGTGAGAGAAATGAAGCCGTATTAACTTAAAAATGGTAAAAAAATCAACAGAGGAATTAAGATAGTGTACTACAATATCTGTTTAACACAAACGAAGAGAGTCAAGGAGATGAAAGAACAAAACAGCTGATACATATAGGAAATGAAAAGCATCACGCATTGACACAAATCAGATCACATCGATACTTACGTTCCATGTGAATGGTCTAAACACTTCGAACAAAAGACAGTGATCATCAGACTCGGTAACGAAGCCAGATTCAACTATACGCTGTCTATGAGAGGCACATTTTCAGACTCAAAGACATAAATAGGTTTAAATTTAAAAGACTGGAGAAAGATATATGTCATACAAATAGTGACTGTAAAAGAGAGGGAGCAATTGTATTAATATTAGACAAAATAGGACTTCAACACAAGAAGCGTTACCACAGCTATGCCATAACAATAAGGGAATCGATGCATCAGGAAGAGAAAAGCAATTATAAATATATCATGCAGCTCACAGCAGAGTCCCAACATTTACGCAGCATAAACTGACAGAACTGACAGGAGAAAGAGACAGTTCAGCAATTACAGTTGGAGATTTCAATATCCCTCTCTCAGTAACTGATAGAACAAGAAGTTAGAAAACAGGAAGGATACAGAAAACTCACACAACACTGTCAACCAACTTGACTTAACTTTGATAGAACATTCCATCCAACAACACTAGAAGACACATTATTTTCAAGTAAACATGGGATATTCTCCAGATAGATGATACACTAGGCCATAAAACTAGACTCAATACATTTAAAAAGAATGAAATCATACCAAATATTTTTTTCATACACACCAGAATTAAAGTAGAAGTCAATAAGAGATGAAAATTGAGAAATCTCCAAATATTTGGAAATTAAACCAGGTATTTCTAATACCTGTAGATCAAAATGGAAACACAATGGAAATTAGAGAATAAGTGAAACTGAAACCTATATATTTTTTTCTTTTTTTTTTTCTGAGACAAAATCTTGTTCTGTCACCTGGGCTAGAGTGCTGTGGTGTCAGCCTAGCTCACAGCAACCTCAAACTCCTGGGCTCAAGCGATCCTCCTGCCTCAGCCTCCCGAGTAGCTGGGACTACAAGGGCATACCATCACGCCCAGCTAATTTTCCTATTTTTCATAGAGATGAGGTCTCGCTCTTGCTCAGGCTGGTCTCGAACTCCTGACCTCAATTGATCCTCCCGCCTCGGCCTCCCAGAGTGCTTGGATTACAGGTGTGAGCCACCATGCCTGGCCGGAAATTTATAGTTTTAAATGCTGATATTAGAATAAGAGAAAAATCAAATATCAAAATCTAAGCTTCCATCTCAAGTAGTTCAAAAAAGAAAAGCAAATCAAACCTAAAGTAAGGAGGGACAGAATAATAACGGTAAGAGCAGAAATCAGTGAAATAGAAAAAAAAAAGGAATCGAAAAAATTAGTCTGAGTCTTTTACTGAAACTAAGGTAGAAAAATAAAACCGAAACAAATAAAATTTAAAAAAAAATCAGTGAAACCAGAAGTTGGTTCTTTAAAAAGATCAACAAAATTGGTAAAGCTTTAAGTGGTGTGACCAAGAAAAAAGAGAGAATACACAGATTACCATATCAGCAATGAAAGAGGGGACATTGCAACAGACCATTGACCTAAGATCAGGAGAAAGGGAAGGATACTCTCTCTCCTCACTTCTATTCAATATTGTACTGGAGGTGCTAGCCAGTGCAGTAAGGGAAGGAAAAGACGTTAAAGTTGTGCAGATTGGAAAGTATTAAGTAGAATTGTCTTTAATTGCAGAAGACAAGTATGTAAATAATTCTATGGAATGTACTTTAAAAACTAGTGGAACACTGCACATGGTCGCTCATGCCTATAATCCCAGCATTTTGGGAGGCTGAGGTGGGAGCATCACTTGAGGCCAGGGGTTCACGACCAGCCTGGGCGACATAGAAAGACCCTGTCTCTACGAACAATTTAAAAATTAGCTGGGATTGGTGGTGCACACCTGTATTCCTAGCTGCTCCGGGGGGCTGAGGCAGGAGGATCACTTGAGCCCAGGAATTCAAGGTTACAGTGAACTATGATCACACCACTGCACTCCAGCCTGGGCCACACACTGAGACCCTGTCTTAAAAAAAAAAAAAAATCATTTAAAAAATTCCCATTTTTGCCGGGCACGGTGACTCATGCCTGTAATCCTAGAACTCTTAGGAGGCCAAGGCAGAAGCATTGCTTGAGTTCAGGAGTTCGAGACTAGCCTGAGCAAGGACGAGACCCCCATCTCTACTAAAAATAGAAAAAGTTGGCCAGGTGTGATGGCACTCGCCTGTAGTCCCAGCTACTCGGGAGGCTGAGGCAAGAGGATCACTTGAGCCCACGAGTTTGAGGTTGCTGTGAGCTAGGCTGATGCCATGGCACTCTAGCCCTGCCCAGGAAACAGAGTGAGATTGTCTCAAAAAAAAAAAAAATCCATTTAATTGGTCGTTCCCAATATATAAAAACATCATGATTTTTCTCTGTTGACTTTGTGTCCTGTAACCTTGCTAAACTCACTTATTATAGTAGGTTTTTTTGTATATTCTTTGTGATTTTTCACGTGGACAAATATGTATTCTGCTAATGGAGAGAGATTTATTTGTCCCTTTCCAAACTGTAAGCCTTTTATTTATTTTTATTGACTTAATGACTGGTTAGAAAGTCTCAGCCAATAAATAGAAAACATGATAAAATTACAGTGTCTGATATCCAGCTGAAAATTACCAGGTGTACCACAAAGTAGGAAGATAACTACTTGTAATGATAATAAAAATAAATCAATAGAGACAGACCAAGAAGTAAAACAAATGATAGGCAGAATTTGTAGACGAGGACATTAAAATAGAAATTATAAATAGACTTCACATGTTCAAGAGGGTGGACAAAAGCCTCAGCATAATAAGAAATATGAAGTCTATTAACAAATGTCCAAGAAAATCATAATATATGAGATTAAAAATACACTGGATGGGATTGGCAGCAGACGAGACATCGAAGAAGAAGATATTAGTGAATCTGAAGACACAGCAGTAGAAACTATCCGAAACAGAATACAGAGAGAAAAAGACTGAAAAAACATGAGCAGAACATGAACGAGCTGTGGGACCACACCGAAGCCGAATATACATGTAATTGAGATTGCAGAAGAGGAGCGAATGGGAGTGACAAAAACATTTGAAGAAATAATGACATAAAATTTCCAAATTTGATGAAAACTAGCAGTAATTACAAAAAAGCTCAATGAACCCCAAACAGAAGAGACATGGAGAAAACTACACCAAGTTACATCACAATCAAATTGCTTAAAACCAGTTATCTTCAAAAGACACTGTTTACAAAAACAAAAAGGCAACCCACGGCCTGGGAGAAAATATTTGCAAAACAAATATCCAACTAAGAACTTGTGTCTAGCCAGTATAAATAACTCTTAACACCTCAATACTAAGAATTCAAACAGCTCAACAAAAACATGGGCAAAAGTTTTTTTTTTTTGAAATGGCGTCTTGCTCTGTCACCCAGACTGGAGTGCAGTGGCATGATCATAGCTCACTGCAACCTTGAACTCCTGGGCTCAAGAGATCCTTCTGCCTCAGTAGCTGGGACTACAGGCAAGTCCCACCATGCCCCAAGATGGGTAAAAGATTTCAACAGACATTTCACTAAAGAAGATACACAGATGGCAAAGAAGTATATTAAGAAATGCTTTATGTCATAAGTCATTTTTGAAATGCAAAATAAAACCACAAAAAGGCCTGGTGTGGTGGCTCACGCCTGTAATCCTAGCACTCTGGGAGGCTGAGGCGGGGGGGATTGCTCAAGGTCAGGAGTTCAAGACCAGCCTGAGCAGGAGCGAGACCCCGTCTCTAATAGAAATAGAAAGAAATGAGCTGGACAATGAAAAATACATAGAAAAAATTAGCCGGGCATGGTGGCGCATGCCTGTAGTCCCAGCTACTCGGGAGACTGAGGCAGGAGGATTGCTTGAGCCCAGGAGTCTGAGGTTGCTGTGAGCTAGGCTGCGGCCACGGCACTCTATCTAGCCTGGGCAACAGAGTGAGACTCTGTCTCAAACAAACAAACAAACTACCCCACAAAAAGATACCATTATGTCCCCCAATAGAATGGTTGACATGTTGAAAACTAACCATACCAAATGTTGGTGAGGATGTGGAGAAGCTGAAACACTGCTAGGGGAAGTGTAAAGCAAGGGGACAGAGTAGGGAAGTGTTTGTGTCTTTTTTTTAATAGTTAATCATCATTTACTATATGACCTAACCATTCTACTGCTGGGTATTTACCCCAGAGAAATAAAAGCATATGTCCACACAAGGACATGCACACCAATGTTCACAGCAGCTTTATTTGTATTGGCCCCAAACTGGATACAACCAAGTGTCCATCAACAAGTGGGTGGATGAACACATGGTGGTATGTCCACACAGTGGAGTACCACTCAGCAGTAAGAATGAACTGCCATATCACTATAGTTATACACACAGTGTGGACAAATCTCAAAAGCAATCATGCTAAGTGAAAGAAGCCAGACAAAAAAGAACAGATCCCGTAGGATTCCATTTACATAAAATTCTAGAACATGCAAACTAATTCGTGGCGATAGAAAGTAGACTAGCGGTTGCCTGGGAGCGGGGTCAGGGGAGAGTTAATAAATTAACAGAGGAGCAGTTTTGAGAGTGGTGGGTATGATCACCAGCTCAAGTGTGATGATATGTACACACAGATGTCAAACTTAAGAAAGTGTACACTTCAAATATATTCAGTTTTTTGTATGTTAATTATCCCCCAGTAGGTCAATTTTAAAATTTGTAAAAGGATGTGTATGTTTGATTGGATCGTGGCCATAACAATGCAACTCTAACTCAAATTTTGGAGAGATTTGACTTTAGACTAAGTATTTCATGATGTTAAGAAATTATTGCTAATTCTGCTAGTTGTGAAAATGTAAGAAAATGTTCTTATTTACTTAAAAAAATGTGAGGAGGGGTTGAGAGGGCTCCAAGGCGGGCTCCATAGACAGCCCTGGAGACGGCTCCCACCTCACGCCAGCCAGGGCGGCCGAGGTTGTCTAGGTCAAGTTTCCGTCCACATCCCCCTTTCCTGCCTCCTGGCAGAGCCCCCATTTGTTTGCGTGTCCCACCCCTCCCAAGGGCTCAGGAAAACCACTCCATCCTATAATACTAGCTCAAAGGGTAAATCCTGGTTGGTCTGGGCTAATCCTCTTTGCAGAGATTGTTTTAAGAGTTGACATGTGAGCCAATGAGATTTGAGAAAAGGGTGGAGAGGGAGACTGTCTTGGTCCTTTTTGCCACTATAACTAAATACCTTCAACCGGTGATCTATAAACAGCGCAGATTTATAGCTCACAGTTTTGAAGCCTGGAAGTCCGAGATCAAGGCACAAGCAGATTTGGTGTGTGACGAGAGTCTGGCTCTGCTTCCAAGATGGGACCTTGGTGCTGTGTCCTCTGGAGGGGACCAGCGTTGTGTAGAAGGGCAGAGGGCAGAAAGGCCAGCTAGTTCCCTCGGCCCTCCTGTAAGGCACTGGTCCCATCTGAGAGGGCAGAGCCCTCATGGCCCAGTGGCCTCCTGAAGACCCAGCTCTTAAAACTGTTGCGTTGGGAGCTGAGTTTCAACAGGAATTTTGGAGGTAACACAAACACTCAAACCACAGCAGAGACTTTTGGGAAAATTTTGGTCGAATATATTTTTTGGTCAAATATATTATTTGCACATGTGTTCTGCCAGTCTTTAGCTTGCTTTTTCAGTTTTTTCATGGTACCTTTTAATAAGCAGTTTAAAACTTTTTCGAAGCCTCTACTTTGTGCCTTGTGCCTTTTGTGTCTGACTTAAGAAATCTTCGCCTCCTTTAGCGTGTGGAGGTATTATCGTACAGCTTCTTCCTAGAGGTTTTTAAAATGCTTTAATAGTTTTTCTGTGATCTATTGAATGAATTTTGTTCCTTTTGAGACTGACATTCTTATTTTGTCCTTCATTTTATTTTTATTTATTTTTAAAGGATTCAACGGTAGAGAAAGTTTATGAACTCATAGCGGGACGCGGGAGGCAAGAGCTGCTCCAGAACCAGCCGTGTCTGAGCGGCCGCGCCAGGGCTCAAGCTCCCTGCCTTTCCGTCTGCCCCACTTAGCAGTGTGGCCTGTCCTCAGAGGGCTCTGCTTATTGTCTCGGGACAGTTGCCACAGCTCCAGCCTTCTTATCCAGAAACAACAAAGTCCAGTATGAGCAGATATGTAAGGAATGCCTACAAATCAATAATAAGACCGATAATGTGATTTTTAGAGATAGGCAAAAGTCTTGAGCAGGACTTTATAAAAGAAGCTACTTAAATGGACAGTAAACACAGTAAAAGATGCTCAACATCATGAGTCACCAGGAAAATGCAAATTAAAACCACAAGGAGACACCGCTCTGTACCTACCAGAATGATTAAAATGAATGACCATACCACATTTTTGCAAGGCTGCGGAACAACTGGGACACTCAAACGCTGCTGCTGCGAGTGTAAACTGGCACAAGCACTCTGGAGGCCTGTTGAGTAGTCTTGAATAAAGTTAAACATACACCTACCTTATGACCCAGCAATTCTGCTCCTAGGTATAGGAGGGCTCTGGAGAGAATCCAGCCATGGATATAACGGATACATAGATACAATGGTTGGGGACTTGCTGGACAGCCCTAGTATGTCCAACAGCAATGAGGCATATATGTCCATAAAAGGACTTACACAAGAATGTTCACAGTAACTTTATTCATAATAGCCAAAAACGAAAAGCAATCAAAATGTCCATGATCAAAAGAATAAGCAAAGTGTGCTCTGTTCACATAATGGCATACTACTTAGCCAGTAGCAAGAACAAACTACTGCTGATACACACAATAACATGGATGAATCTCAAACACATTATGTTTAGTAAAAGAAGCCAGACACAGAGTTCATACTATATATTATCTTTTTTTTTTTTTTGAGACAGAGTCTCGCTCTGTTGCCTGGGCTAGAGTGCCGTGGCGTCAGCCTAGCTCACAGCAACCTCAAACTCCTGGGCTCAAGCAATTCTTCTGCCTCAGCCTTCCAAGTAGCTGGGACTACAGGCACATGCCACCATGCCCAGCTAATTTTTTCTATATTTTTAGTTGGCCAATTAATTTCCTTCTATTTTTAGTAGAGACGGGTTCTCGCTCTTGCTCAGGCTGGTTTCGAACTCCTGACCTTGAGCGATCCTCCCGCCTCAGCCTCCCAGAGAGCTAGGATCACAGGCGTGAGCCACCATGCCTGGCCTATATGATATCATTTTTATGAAGTTTAAGACCAGGCAAAACTAATTGATTTAGAATAGTGGTTAGCTCTGCTTTGAGTAAATATTGACTGAACAAAAGCAGAAGGGAACTTTCTTCTGGCGTGATGGAAATGTTCTATATTTTGATCTGAGTGTCAGTTACATGGGTGTACACAGCAAAATGTATGAAGCTATACACTCAAGATCTGTGATTTTTCTCTGTGTATATCACACCTCAGTAAAGTACTACAGTCACACGTCACTTAAAGGGGGAGATACATTCTCAGAAATGCGTGATTAGGTGATTTCGTTGCTGTGCAAACTTCAGAGCGTACTTTACACAAACCTAGATGGTACGCCTACTACATACCTAGGTTATGTGGTAGCCTTTGCTCCTAGGCTACAAACCTGTACAGCGTGTTACTGTACTCAATAGTATAAGGGCACAGCAACACAATGGTAAGTATTTGTGTAATAGCAATTTTTACGCTCCATTGTAATCTTATGAGATCACCGTCAAATATGCAGTCATTGACAGGCACGTCGTTATGTGGTGTGTGACTGTGTATGGTTTTTTTTAAAAAGACCATTCAGCAGAGAAGCCAATTTATTAGAATTTTAGAAATAGTTTAGCAAAGTTTCCAGTATAAGTTCAATATCCAACAGATAAAAGTCTAACCAATTAATAAAAATCATCAACAATTAGAAAATACAGTTTAAAAATTTTACAATAGCAATGAAAAATATAAGGTAGTTGAGAATAAATCTAACAAAAGATGTGCAAAAGCTTTATGTAGAAAATTATAGTACCTTATTGAAAGACAACAAGAAAACCAAGTAGAAAGCAACACCATGATCATGGACAGAAAGACTCAAAACTATAAAGCTGTTTTTCTTTCCAAATTGATCGATAGCTTTATTGCTATTTCCATCAAATTGTAACAGAATTTTTACACATTTTACCAAAAAACAATTAGTACCCAGTTTCTATAAATCAGTTAAGACAAATAATCCAATAGGAAAATGTTTAAAAACATGAACAAGGCCGGGCGCGGTGGCTCACGCCAGTAATCGTAGCACTCCGGGAGGCCGAGGCGGGAAGATCACTTGAGCTCAGGAGTCCGAGACCAGCCTGAGCAAGAGTGAGACCCCGTCTCTACTAAAGATAGAAAAGTTAGCTGGATGTGGTGGCACTCGCCTGTAGTCCCAGCTGCTCAGGGAGGCTGAGGCAGGAGGATCGCTGAGCCCAGGAGTTTGAGGCTGCAGTGAACTAGGCTGACGCCACGGCACTCTAGCCCGGGTGATAGAGCAAGACTCTGTCTCAAACAAACAAACAAAAAAACCAAAAACAGGCATTTCACAGAAGAGAAAACAGAAGTGACCCACTAAATATATGAAAATACACTCAACCTCATTAGTAAGAAAGGAAATGTAAATAAAACCACAAGTTACTATTTCGTGCCCGCTGGTGTGGAAAAAAATCAGAAGATTGACAAAATGCTGGTAAAATGGAACTATGAAACTGCAGTGGACTAGGGATTAGCACACTGACATTGGGGAAGAATTTTGCATTATTTGGTAAAAGTGAACACTGGTGTACCCTGTGACCCAGCACTTCTACTCCTGGAGTCGTGGGCAGAGTATCCACAGAGCACTGTTTATAAGAGCAAAAAAGGGCAACAGCTCAAGCGTCCACTACAGAGAGTAGATGAATGCCTTGCGGTTCCGTCACACCGTAGGCTACTATACTGTAGTGAAACAGAAAACCGTGGTTCCATGCATCAACCTGGGTCGCCGACTGTATTTTCCAAAGATGGCACCTCGGTACTTCCTGTCCCTTATGCTCTTCTCACCTTTTCAGACACAATGACATGGATGACGCGAATATCAGATCTTTTGTTACAGTCCCACAGGCCCCCGAGGCTCTTTTCTTTTTCTTCTTTTTTTTTTTTTTGGTCTATTTTTTTCTCTGTTCAGTTTCAGTCTATTTTTTCCTCTGTTGTTCAGACTGAGTAATTTCTATTCTGTGTTTCAGTTCACAAATTCTTTCTTCTGCCCTCTTCCATTCTGCTGTTGGGCGTATCCACTGATTTTTAAAATTCTAGTCATTGTACTTTTCAGTTCTAAAATTTCCGACTGGTCGTGCACATGTTAATGAGCTTGATTTAGCCCTCCACAGTATCTACCTACAGCTCAAAACACCATACTGTGCACCATAAATATACAATTTTTGTCAATAAAAATAATCAAATTTCCATTTGGTTCTTCTTGTCTTCTATTTCTTTGCTGAGACTTTCTATTTTTTAATTTGTTTCAAGTGTGTTGGCAACTGCACATTGAAGCATTTTATGATGGCTGCTTTAAAATCTTCATCAGACAATTCTGACATCTCTGTCATCATGGGGTTGGCATTTGTTCGTTGTCTTTTTTCATTCGATGTGAGATCTTCCTGGTTCTCAGTACGATGAGCCATTTTCTATTGAAACCCAGACATTCCAGATATTATGAGACTCTGATCTTATTTAAGCCTTCCATTTTAGCTGCTTCCTATGACGCTGCCCAGCGGGGCAGGGCGGGCACGGCCTCGTTCCTGCGATGTGCAGGCGGCAGTCCAGGTTCCCCACTCAGCATCCTCACTTTGGGAGGGTGGGAGTTCTGGCTCCCACCAGAGCCCACCGGCTGGGAGGGGTAGGAGTGTCTCCGTGCTGCCCACGCAGCCTCCACTTGCACCATTTCATTTAGGAGAGTAGTAACCTCTGGAGTGGAGAGAGGGGACATGATCTGGGGGGCACAGGAGGCTTCAAAGGAACTGGGAACGTTTTATTTTTTGGCTGAATAGTAGGTATACAGGTGTTAATTTTATTTGTTATTATTTAAACTGTACACATATATATGCAAAGCATATTCTTGTTTATATGCTATATTACAGTTTTCATTTATTTTTATAAAATTGTTTCCCTTAGTGAGGGGTGCCCCTTTGCTTTGCTTGTTTTTGTTGAGTCAGAGCCTCACTCTGTCGCCCGGGGTAGAGTGCAGTGGGGTCATTGTAGCTCACTGCAACCTCCAACTCCTGGGCTCAAGGGATCCTCTGGCCTCAGCTTCCCAGAGTGCTAGGATTTTAGGCATGAGCCACCACACCTGGCCTACTATTAGCTTTTAATTGCATCTTCTTTTAATATCATTTTAGTGGTCATCTTAGAGATTACAGTATGCATCCTTGATTTATTTCAATCTAAATTGGTACTTAAACAATGCAGTAATCTTGTTAACAGTTAACTTCATTTAGTCCCCTCCCTTCTTTGGAGCTGTTGTTGTCATATATTTACTTTTATGTGAAAAAGCTTATGAGATATCATTGTTGGCTTAAATAGCCGATAGCCGTTTACAGTTGGGCGCACTCTCTCTGCCTGTGCTCTTCGCGGCTTCCTGCTACACCATCAGTGATCACTTTCCTTCAGCCTAAAGAACTCCATCAAGTATTTCCTGTAGTGCAGGTGTGCACTATTAACAAACCAAATTCTTTCCGCTTTTGTCCGTCCTAAAAACATGTTTCTTTTGATTTGTTTTTGTTTTTGTTTTTGAGACAAGGTCTCATTCTGTTGGCCAGGGCAGAGTGCAGTGGCGTCATCTGCAACCTCGAACTCCTGGGCTCAAGCGATCCTCCTGCCTCAGCCTCCCGAGTACCTGGGACTGCAGGCGCACACGACCAAGCCTGGCTAATTTTCCTGTTTTTTTAGAGACAGGCTGTCCCTTTTGCTCAGGTTGGTCTTGTACTCCTGATCTCAAGAGATCCTCCCATCTCCACCTCCCACAGTGCTAGGATTACAGGCCTGAGCCACTGCCCCAAGGCTGCCTTCACTTTTTGAAGTGGGCATAGAATTGTAGATTAGCAGGTTTTTTTCTTTTAGCACTTTAAAGATGTCATTTGATTGTCTTCTGGCTTCCATAGTCAGCCATCAAATGTATTGTTGATTCTCTTTCTCTCTCTCTTTAATATGGTTGCATTTAAGGTTTTCTACTTTGTCTTTGATTTTCAGCAATTTAACTATGATGAGCCTAAGTGTAGTTTTCTTTATACTTATTCTGCTTGGAGTTCATTGATATTCATGAATCTGTGGTTTGATGCCTGTCATAATACGTGGAAAGTTCTCAGCCACTATTCCTCAAATGTTGCTTCTGTCCTAGTCTCACTCTTCTCTCCTTATGCAATTCCAAACACATATGTCAGACCTTTTGAGTATGTCCCACACATCTCTGATGCTCAGTTCTATTTTTTCCTCTACTATTCTTTTTTGCTCTGTGCTTCAATTTGAATAATTTCTAATGACTGGTCTTTAAATTCACCAGTTCTGCTTTCTGCTATATATTATGCATTCTACTGTTAAACCCAACCAGTGATTTTTTTTTTTTTTTTGAGACAGAGTCTCACTCTGTTGCCCACGCTAGAGTGCCGTGTTAGCCTAGCTCACAGCAACCTCAAATTCCTAGACTCAAGTGATCCTTCTGCCTCAGCCTCCCAAGTAGCTGGGACTACAGGGATGCGCCACCAGGCCTGGCTAATTTTTTCTATATATTTTTAGTTGGCCAATTAATTTCTTTCTATTTTTAGTAGAGACAGAGTCTCGCTCTTGCTCAGGCTAGTCTCAAACTCTTGAGCTTGAGGGATCCTCCCGCCTTGGCCTCCCAGAGTACTAGGAAAACAGGCGTGAGCCGCCGTGCCCAGCCCAACCAGTGAGTTTTTAATTTCAAATATTGTATTTTGCAATCTAAATGCCAGTGTTTTCATTTTTATACATTAAAATATTCTGTTTAAATATTCAATCTTTTCACCTGTTTTGTACATCTTTTGTTCTATTCTCTTTAACATATTAATCTTATTTTTAAACCTTGTTTACTAAATTCAATATCTGGATCATCTGTGGGTCTGTTTCTGTTATCTCTTTTGTCTTTCAATTATGTGTCACTTTTTTCTGTTTCTTGACATATCTAGCAATTCTTGATTGTGGTTGCTCCATTTTAGAATCTCTGAATCATATTATCTTCCTCTAAAGAGTGTTAGAGTGTTAGGTTTGGTTCTGGTAAGCATTTATATCACCAGTGGGTCACCTGTGTCTGTACAGGCTTGGTTTAAAGCTTTTGTAGGGTGAGGCATTTAGTTTTGTCCTTTCTCCTGGAGGATAGCCTTCACTCCTGGGCTGTAGGTAGCCTTTCTGGAATCCTAACTGAAGGCCTGGGATACTCACAAAGCTCTCTCCCTTCTGCCTGGGCCTGAATTCTAAGGTCCCCCAGCACTGTTTGGCCTCTGAAGTCTGTGCCCAGCTCTCCAGCTTCTCAATGGCTCTTGACTGCTGGACCTTTCAGAGTTCTAACCTGAATATGTATTGCCAAAGAACCAAGTGGAATTTTTATACAGCTTTTTGTATCCTGTACTCCAAATCCAATTGCAGATATCTATTTTCTTGGCCCAGTGAGACTGTCCCCTCCTGCTTGGTCCACCTCCCTGCACCTCAGTTTGGAAAATGGCCTCATGGAGAAAGCAGGAGAAAGGTGGGGTTCACCTTGTGTGCCTTCCTTCTCCAGCGAGCACAGCCCTGATGGGTTGCTGTCCGATGCCTGCAGGCTGCTGTGGAATTTGTTTTGCCCAGCGTTTATAGTTGCTCACCATGCAAGGTAAATCTCAAACCAATGACCCTGCCATGGCTGGACTCAGAAGTTTCCCCCCGAGGGGCCTGAGCGGTTAAGGTTAAGTTGAAAGGGTGCGTATCAGAGAGGCTGGGAAGCTGTCTGGACTCTGAGATCATGCGCAGCAAGTTCAAAGATAAGGAAATGCAAATGATGAGTTTGTGGAAGCTAGGAGGAAGAGAAAAGCTGAACAAATGGGGTGGGGTGGGGGTGGTGAGAGAGGGGAATAGATGCCGAGGGAGCTCAGGAAGTACCATGAGACCATCCACCATGCCCTGTTGTCTTGACCCCACAGTGCCCTACACCCAGTGCCACATGCCAGCTCCAGGGTCCATGCCTGGACAAGGGCCGGATCCCACTCTTAGAGTCCTGTCAGGGTCTGTCTCCCGTACTGCCCATGGTCCTCCAGACTCAGGGGGCCTGAGGGAGCTGCTGATCTGGCATCCAAAAGGACTCAACCACAGGTGCAGAAACCAAGGCACAGGGAAATCAGGTCACCTTCAGAGGGCCACACAATAGTAAGCTGTAGAGCCAGATGAGCACCTGAGCCTGGGCCCTTAACCACGGGGCTCTTCTACCTCCTATGAACAAATGCAGTGCCAGTCCCTTCTTGCGGAAGAACACCTCCTAGACTCCTAGTCCCCGGGGGCTTCCTCTGCACTCAAGTAGCCTGTTCCCCCTTCATCCTAGAAAGGCATGAGTTAATGTGGGCCTGGATATAGAAGGAAGACCCTGAACAGTCAGCAGGGTTATGCCCCTTGTTCTGTTGATAATTTGTTAGGCAGCTGGATACAGTGTCATGCTCCTGTAGTCTCAGCTACTCAGGAGGCTGAGACGGGAGAATTGCTTGAACCGAGGAGTTCTGGCTGTAGTGTGCTATGCCAACCAGGTGTCTGTACTAAGTTCGGCATCAATATGGTGACCTCCAGGAAGTGGGGGACCACCAGGTTGCCTAAGGAGGGGTGAACTAGCCCAGGTCAGAAATAGCAGGTCAAAACTCCCATGCTGATCAGTAGTGGGATCACGCCTGTGAATAACCACTGCACTGCAGCCTGGCCAACATAGCGAGACCCTGGCTCTAAAAAAAATAAATAAATAAAAATTAAAAAATAAAAATTAAAAAATCTGTTAGGCTACCTCAGGCAAGTCACTATCCTTCTCTGAGCCTCAGTTTCCCCCAATAGTTGTGAGGCTCTTGTGAGTTTCTAATAAACCCATGTGGGCAACAGCCCTGGGGGCTCCAGGTGCCCAGCAGTGCAGGGCCTGCCATTGACAGTGCCCTGATGACTCCACAAGGGCATGGCAGGTAGCCAAAGGCCCCTTGCTTGCAGCAGGCAGAGTAGACTGGCTGGGCAGAGGCAGGGGCATGGAGGCCAAGCCTCAGGGCTCCAGTGGGCAACAGGGGTCTCTGTGGGTGCTGGGCTAGGGAGTAAAGAAGCAAGAACGGCCTTAGGCCTGGGTCTCCCAACCAGAGGGGCTCTGGGGGAGACCGGGGAGAAGGATGGGGCACGTCTTAGAACTACCCTTCACCCAAAGGGAGCCAGTAGCCCATGTCTATCTACCAGGAGCACCAGTGCTCTCAATACTGTCCTTATGTTTTGTTTACATATTTTTGCATATCGTTTGTCATTTGGGTGGGGTCTCATTTTCTGTCAAATTCACAGTCTCTACTTTTTCCTCCCTATTTGGGTGCAGGGAGAGGAGGACCTTCAGCTGTGACCCTCTTGGGGAATTTCATTTAACTCTCGGATTGCCATCAGGGTCCAGTAGACCCAATTTTAATCTTTAAGTTTCTTTTCTGAGCAGTTCTAACTATTTGTAAGGATAGATATTTTATGACTTTTATTTTTTTACATAGGTCTTCCAAAAACCGAAGAGAAACTTTTACTTACTTTTTAAAAAATACAATTAAGATTTATTCTATCTTATAATTGCCATATGAATCCATTGGACCATTTATAAATCTAAAATATATTATGGGAACTTCATGATTTTATTTTTCCTATAGCTTAAAACATTTTGCTATTTCATTCTCCCAGGAACTACTTTCATCATTACTCATCAATTATTCCCAACCATGCTTTTAAAAAAAGACTAAAATAGTAAGAAAACAGAAGAATGACGGAATCACCTTCTGAAAGGATGACTCAGTAGTGACTGAATCGTTACTAGTTCACCATTCTTCCGTTTTCTTACTGCTTTTTCCAAAGCATGAGACCATCTTTCAGGAAAGTATAAAAGAAGCCTGGATATATCATCTCTGAATTTTTTTGTAGTTTTATTGCATATAGTTAAGAATTCAGAATTTTTCAATTTCCTGCAAAGAGGAAAGAGAAGAAAACTGACAGAGAAGACACTTCCCAGTTATTCGAGGAGCCAGTAGACGAATGTGACAGATCTATACTACAATGATGACAGTAAAATCGAAGCAAAAGTAGAAGCAAAGTTACAGACTGTGAGTCTTCGGATGATGATGTTGTAGATGAATTTTCTCAAATTCAAGGATTGTCCCTATTTTCCCAGGGAGGTGGGGGAGAGCCAGAGTGGGATGGCTCTTTGCCTGGGGTCACCCCGCTTTGCTGTGTCCTGCTGCACAGAGAGCCGTGACTGCGCCAGCCTTTCCTGTGGTATACACGAGGTGCTGCTGTGCGGGCTGGGACAGGCTGGACCTGAGTGCTAGCTCTCGGTCCGGCCCACCTGCCACCTGTCCTCTTGAAGCTGTGGTTTTCCTCTGGGCGGTGACTCAGTGCCCATGGCCCACACTGCATACCATCCTCCCTGCCCTGGGCCTCCCTGACCGCCCTGTGCAGGAGGCAGCTGTGGTTTCCCCCAAAGCAGCAGCCACGAGCTGCCAGGCCTGCCCCAGCCCACAGTGCCCTGGCCCCAGCTCAGGGCCTCAACCCAAAAGGGAGGCTTCGCCCATCTGTGGCACTTGGTATTCACAGTGTGCCTGTGGAAGATACTGCTGTCCCCATGGAATACATAGTGAAAGTGAGGCCAGCACGTTTTAGGGGCTCCATTCATTCATTCACTTACTCATTCAGCAAGCAATCCTTAAAAGCCCACGAAAACCCAGGACAGTAGGCACGGAGACTGAAGTGCAGACGCTCCTCAGTGAAGGACCTGCCCCCACTGTGGGAGTGCGGGGGGGGTCTCGGCCCCGCGGGGATCATCTCAGCTGCAGAGATTTGCTGCTGTGCCCTCCTCTGGGCAGCCTATGTCCAAGGCCTAATCCGGCCCAACCATTTCAGCCCAACGCAGGACTGACAGGTTATTCCCTGCTGCAGGTCCTTCGGTGCCGCCAGCGAGGCAGCCGAGGCTTGGGTTGGCCTGCCGTGCAGCTCCACTTCTCCCTCTGCCCGCTTCTGCACCTTCGTCCCCCTTCTACAGGCACTTGTTGCCGGAGCTGTCCCTGATAAACATCCTGCAACCAGCGCACCCCACAGCACTCGACTTTCGAAGAGCTGCCAGCCTTGTGGCACAGGGGCATGTAGACAACCTGGGTGGGAGACAGTAGGCCCAGGGTGACACAGCCACCAGCAGCGGGGTGGGCACAGAGTTCAGTGATAGGGAGCAGCATGGAGGCGAGAGCCCAAGCACCCGAAAACCACAGCCCATCCCCCTTGGCTTGGAGGAAGGGCAGAGTCCCACCTGTCTGCCGTGATTTTTTCAGACGCAGTCTGCTCCGGTAAGCAGCCCCTACCAGGCTGGACTCCTCCCAATTTCCCTCCCCCAGTACATCCTGTGGTTGTGGATCTAGGTGCCTCCTACCTCCCGAGCGCCTGGTGGCCAGCCGGAGCAGCTGCAGAGCCCTGGAGCTGCCCAGAAGAGCTGTTCTGGGTCTGGAGGGTCCTTAGGTCAGACTGAGGCATCCCAGGATCCCCTGGGAGAGGAGCAGAGCTGGGCTCCAAACCACAAAGAGAAACATGCCCAAGAGAGCACCCTATGTCCACCTGCTGCAGGGCTGGGCGGCGTTGCCATTCTACGGCCCGGACTGTGCTTATGGGCCTGTCATTATGGGGAACTCATAACCTCACACCCCTTCCAACCAGAGGTCCCGGGGCTGGTGACTTAGGTAAGTAGCAAGGTCTTCCTTTCCTGGGGCCCCTCCCTCTGCCTCCCTGGGCCTTGCCCAGGGACCTCCTCTGGCCTCAGGAGCTACAAGGGTCTGCTCCTTTTGTCCCAAACTGGTTTTTAGCATTGGGAATCCACACTTTTGGCCCCTATTCTTCTAAATCACTGTGGAATCTCAGGGAAGTTCCTCTTCCAGAGGGCTCAGTCCTCCATCTGTCCAGTAAAGGAGAGAGGATGAAGGCCGGTCTTTCAGCATCCTGCCTGCCCTGGCATGTATGACTCAGTGATATATTGCCACCTGTCCCCTGCTATCCTACCTTCTCCCTTCCAGCTTGCCAGCAATGGTGACTTCCACTGCCTCTGCCCTGATCTTCCACCACTCCTGGGCTGATGAGAAATGAGGATGGTTAGAAGCAGGCATGGCAGGCCACCTGACACAGAGGATTGCCTGGGTGAGGAGCCAGGCACTAAGAACAAGGCAGCAGCTGTAACGAACCAGCATTCTAGCAGCTCCAGGAAATCATGTTGGGAAAATGCTGGCCTGGTGAGGGGTGGGAGTGATGGGTCCAGGGTGGGGAACAGCAAGTTCAAGGTTGTGCTTGAACTTTTGGACTAGAGGGCTTACTCGCTTGCAGTAGAGAAGGCAGGACAAGTGCTGTCCGTGCTGGACAGCTTCATTTTGAGCAAGAATGACTCATCACAGACAATGTCTGCCCACAGTGGTCATTACCAGGGGCTGCACAATCCCCCACCTGTGCAGGAGGGCAGTGGAAAGGGACAGAAATGGACCAGGAGCAGGCTGTAGCTTTGAGTCTGGTCTAGGATGGAGGGAAACTGTCGGAGAGTTTAACCGGGGCACAGCTGCACCAAGTCTGCCCTGAGACAGGATTTCTGTAGCCCTGGGGGCGATGGCACCCAGCCATCCATGTCCTCTGGGCCAGGCCCAACTGGTGTTCACTTGTATACATTTTTAGGAGAGTTGGTGGCAAGGGTTTGGGGATCAGTCTATGACCGGGATCACTGCTTTATCTAGGACCAGGGCCAGGACTCATTGTGTGAGCAGGATCAGGGCTCAGTGTGACCGGGATGAGGGACCACCCTGTAGCTCACGGTAGGCATCACCCTCCAGGTGGGGCTCAGAGCCAGGGAGGCTGTGGACTGCGTCTGAAGGCAAGGTGGGGCCGGTGTGAGGAGAGGGGAGATGGCACAGCATGAGGGCCAAGAAGTCCCCGGGTCTGTGGCCAGCTGAGTGGAAACAAGACAGGGAGTGAGGATGCCAGCTCTGCTACTAGCTGGCTGGGTGATTTTGGAGAGTTACTTCCCTTTTTGGGGGCCTCTGTTATGCGTGTAAAATGAAAATATTTACTTCTGTCCTGCCTGATAGCAACCGTATAACCAACATGCAACGTCGTATTTCACAAAGCACTGTAAAAGAAAACCGGTAAGCTGTCTATTTGGGGCTTCTAAATGTCGTTAGGCCCGAAGGAAGGTTGACCTTGGAGATCAGAGACTTTGGAGTCAGAGAGCTTGACCTTTTAATTACTGACTTTCTATTACAGATTAACTTCTTTCCTTACTTTCTTGTTCCCAGCTCAGACCAGATGGCTCCTGAGATAAAAGACCCCTGACTATTACATTCCTAATTTGGAATGTTAAATATACTCTTCCTGGAAGGAAGCACTGCCCATAACCAATCAAAGTGCGGTAACTATTCACTAACTTTCTGTGGAAAATGTTGAACTCCTATAAAACTTCCGCAGACCTTGCCTATATAAACATCCCTCAAACCTCTCCGCTGCAGAGCACTGACACCATCTCTGGAGTCTGGGTCTTCCCACGTGGCCATGCTCAAACTTTGTGCCCAAATAAACGCAATATTTCATCCCACTGCCTGAATCTTGTTACTCAAGGTTGACAGCACCAAGATCCCTGTCAATACCTGCCTCCCAGGGCTGCTTATAAGGTGCACTTTATGAAACCTCTGAAAAACTGGATGCAGTGATTCGCTCACTTTTCAAAGAGGAATTGTTTCAGAGGACAGGAAAATCTCAAAAAGAAAGACCCTTATTGTTATCATGCTTTGTCCTCATAGGTCTTCAAGTTAATTTTTTGTTTCCCAAAGTAATGCAAAGTGTTTATGAGTCACAGTGTACCAATGAATTAGAATTAAAATAGCACACTTCCTACCTCGCTTCAACCTACTCTCCAAAAGCAAACATTTCTACTCATTTAGTTGTTACTTCTAGCTTTGACTTCCTAAATAAAGCATTTATTGCTATTATTATTGTCTCCCAAGAGGTCCGATTTAGATACTGTCTCTGGACACTCCCGTTGTGACAGATGAGGTTCACGAACATCCTTTCTCCTGTCCTTTCAACACTGTAACGCCACATTTCTCTGTTACATTCGCAATCAGTAGTGTTCACACCTGAACCAACTAGTGTGCTGTGACCAGCTTTCCTTTCCTTTTTAACTTCTTTTCCCTCTCAGAGTTAATCATTGTCTCATTTTTTTCATTTGCTTATTTTCTTTGACCCATGGTTAAATCTCCCCATCTTCTGCAAAAGCCTGGCAAGATAATTCTCAGTACACGTTTTCACTATCAGTTCCAGTTCCTTAAAAAAGTTTTTTTTCCTCTAAGACACCCTTTTTCCTCTAAGACACCCTTAGTTCTCCTGCCCCCATCTGAGCTGGTAGCTCTCTAGATCAGCTACACAGTCTTCATCCTGGGACTTCCCTTTGCCAGAAGAAACTTCATTTCTTCTCCTTCCTCCATGGATCTATGGTTTTCCTGGATTTCATTTCTTCTGTTTTGATTTATGCCCTTCTATGGGTGGAGCACATCCTCCAGCAGCTTCCTGAGGAAGTATTCATGGAAGTTAATTTCTTTAACATTATGTATCTGGAAAAGTCTATATTCTACCCTCACACTAGATTGATACTTTGGCTGGGTATATAATTTTCAGCTGAAAATAAATTTCCCTCAGCATCTTTAAGGCATTGCTTCATGAACTTCCAGCTTCTAGTGTTGCAATTGAGAGGTCTGATGCCGATCAGATTCCCGATCCTTTGCATGAGATCTGATGTCACTCTCTGGAATCTTATAGGATCTTCTCCCCATTTTTTAACACCCTTAGTGAGATATAATTCACATACCATATAATTCACTTATTTCAACTGTACAATTCAATGATTTTTAGTGTATTCACAGAGTTGTACAACTATCATCACAATCATTTTTAGAACATATCATCACTCATAAAAGAAACCCTGTATTTATCACTAGTGACTCTGCACTTCCTCTCAACTCACCGTGACCTGGGCAACCACTAATCTGCTGTATCTCTCTCTATAGATTTGCCTATTCTGGACATTCATATAAATGAAATCATACAATATGTGATCTTTTGTGACTGGCTACTTTCATTTAGCAGAAGTTTTTCGAGGTTAAGTATCATTTATCAGAACTTCATTCCATTTTATGGCTGAACGGTAATGCATTATATGGATATACCACATTTTGATTATTCATTGAAATGTTGATGGACTTTTCAGTGTTTCAACTTTTTGGCTATTGTGAATAATGCTGCTATGAACATTCTTGTACAAGTTTTCGTATAGACACATTCTTTCATTTCTCTTGGGTATATACCAAGGAATGAAATTGTTGGCTTATAGGTAACTCTATTTTAACCTTTTGAGGAATAGTCAGATTGTTTTTCAAAGCAAGTGTACCATTTTACATTTCCACCAGCAATGTATGAAGGTTTCAATTTCTTCACATCCTAGTCAACACTTGTTATTATCTGTCTTTTTTATTATAGCTATCCTAGTGAATGTGTAGTGGTATCTCTTTGTGGTTTTGATTTGTATTTTCCTAACACTTAATGATACTGAGCATGTTTTCATGTCCTCATTGGCCATTTGTATATCTTCTTTGGAAAAATGTATATCCATACCTTTACTCATTTTTAAATTGGGTTATTTGTCTTTTTAGTATTGGGTTGTAAGAATTCTTTATGTAGTTTAGATACAAGTTCCTTATTAGTTAAATGATTTTTGCAAGTACATACTCTCATTCTATGGGTTATCTTTTCACTTTCTTGATAGTGTCTGGTATGGATTGAATTGTGTCCCCAGAAAAGATATATTGAAGTACTAATCCCCTAGTACTTCAGAATGTGACCTTATTTGAAAATAGAATTGTTGCAAATGTGATTATTTAAGATAAGATCAAACTGAAGGAGAGTGAAGCTTAATCCAATATGATCAGTGTCCTTATGAGATGATATGAAGTAAAGACACACATGGAGAGCACCATGCGATGACAGAAGCAGAGACTGGAGTTACGCAACTGCAAGCTTGACAGCCGACACCAAAAGCTAGAAAGAGGCAAAAAAAAAAAAAAGATTCTCCCACAGGTTTCAGAAGGAACATGACTTGTCAACACCAATACAGTGTCCTTTGAAGCAAAAGTGCTTTTAATTTTGACTAAGTCCAATATATCTATTTTTTTTGTTGTTGATTGTGCTTTTGGTATTATATCTAAGAATCCTTTACAAAATTCAAGGTCATAAAAGATTATCCTATATTTTCTTCTAAAAGTTTTATACTTCTAGCTGTTATATTTAAGTCTTTGATCCATTTTAAGTTAACTTTTGTAGATAGTGAGAAAAAAATTATCTAACTTCATTCTTTTAGGTGTGGATATCCAGTTGTCCCAGAACCATTTGCTGAAAAGACTATTCTTTTCCAATTGGATAATTTTGGCACCCTTGTTGAAAATCAGTTGACAATATATGTATATGTTTATTTCTGGACTACCAGTTCTATTCCATTGATCTATATAATATGTACATTTGTGTACCAGTACTACATTGTCTTGATTACTGTTGCTTTGTGGTAAGTTTTGAAATCAGAAAGTGTGAATCCTCCAACTATTCTTTTTCAAGATTACTTGGCTATTCTGGACTCCTTGAATTTTCATATGTATTTTATTAATAGAATCAGTTTGTCAATTTTTGCAAAGAAGACAGCTGAGATTTTGGTAAAGATTGCATTAAATCTGTAGATCAGTTTGAGGACTATTGCTATCTTACTATTAAATCTTTTAATCCATAAACATAGGATGTCTTTCCATTTATTTAGATCATCTTTAATTTCTTTAAACAATGTTTTATTAATAGTTTTCAGAGTACCAGTTTTGTACTTTAAAAAATTTATTAAATATTTGGCCAGGCGCAGTGGCTCACGCCTGTAATCCTAGCACTCTGGGAGGCCAAGGCAGGTGGATCGCTCAAGGTCAGGAGTTCGAAACCAGCCTGACCAAGAGCGAGAACCCAGTCTCTACTAAAAATAGAAAGAAATTAATTGGCCAACTAAAAATATATATAGAAAAAATTAGCCAGGCATGGTGGTGCATGCCTATAGTCCCAGCTACTCGGGAGGCTGAGACAGGAGGATCGCTTGAGCCCAGGAGTTTGAGGTTGCTGTGAGCTAGGCTGATGTCACAGCACTCTAGCCCAGGCAACAGAGTGAGACTCTGTCTCAAAAAAAAATTTTTATTAAATATTTTATTTTTTTGATGCTATTGTAAATAGAATTGTTTTTTGAATTTTATTTTTATATTGTTTATTGTTAACATATAGAAATATGGTCGACTTTTCTATATTGAAATTGTACTGTCAAAACTGGTTGGATTTGTTTATTATTGGATTCCTTAGGATTTTCTGTATACAAGATGATATCCTCTGCAAATAGAGATAGTTTTACTTCTTCCATTACAATTTCAATAAAATTTGAAACTTTAATTGCCCTGGCTATTATCTCCAGTACAATGTTGAATAGAAGTGGTGAGAATGGGCATCCTTGTGTGGTTCCCGATCTTAGGAAGGAAGTTTCAATTTTTTACCATTAAGTATGAAGTTAGTGGTGGGTTTTTCATAGACGACCCTTAACATGTTGAAGAAGTTTCCCTCTATTTCTAGTTTGCTCAGTGCTTTTATCATGAAAGAGTGTGGATTTTGTCAAGTGCTTTTTCTGCATCATTGAGATGATCCTATGGTTGTCTTCCTTTAATCTATTAATATAGTGTGTTACGTTGATTGATTTTCATAAATTCAGTCAACCTTGCATTCTTGGGAAAAATCCCATTTGGTCATGATCTATAATTTTTTTCATACGTTGCTAGATTCAGATTGACAGTATTTTTTCTTTTTTTTAGAGATAAGGTCTTTCTCTGTCACCCAGGCTAGAGTACAGTGGCACAATCATAGCTCACTACAGCTTCAAACTACCAGCATGTGCCACCACACCCAGCTAATTGTTTTATTTTTTGTAGAGACAGAGTCTCTTTATTTTGCCCAGACTGGTTTCAAACTCCTGGCCTCAAGCAGTCCTCCAGCCTCATTCTCTCAAAGTGCTGGGATTACAGTTCTGAGCCACTGTGCTCAGCCACAGTTTGATAGTATTTTGTTAAAGATTTTTATATCTATATTGAAATGTTGGTCTATAGTTTTTTGGTTTTTGTTTTTCTTGTGATGTCTATCTGTTTTTTGCATCAGGGTAATAATTGGCCTCATAGAATGGGTTGTAAAGTATTCCCTCCTCTTCTAATTTTTGGAAAAATTTATGAAGAATTGGTGCTAATTTACCAGTGAAACCCTCTGTGCCTGGCCTTTTCTTTGTGAGAAGTTTTTTGATCATGTGTATTCATCTTGCAGAGTTGACTTTAGTGACCCTGCTACACTTGCTTATTAGTTCTACTAGTTTTTAAGTACATTCCATGGAATTATCTATATACATGTCTTCTGCAATTAAAAACAGTTTTAATTATTACTTTCCAATCTGCGTGCCTTTAATTTCTTTTCCTTCCCTGCCACACTGACCAGAACCTCCAGTACAATGTCGAATGGAAATGGGGAGAGTATTCTTGCCTCGTCCCTGCTCTTAGCAGGAAAGCATTCAGTCTGCACCCTCACATACCGAGTCAGCTGTAATTTTTGGTAGATGATCCATTGTGATGTCCCCTCTTTCACTGTTGATTTTGTGTATTCTCTCATTTTTTCTTGGTCAGACCAGTTAAAGCTGTATCAATTTTGTTGATCTTTTTAAAGAACCAACTTTCGGTTTCACTGATTTTCTCCACAGCTTTTCCCCCCATTTCATTGATTTCTGCTCTTGTCTCTATTATTCCCTCCCTCCTTACACTGGGTTTGATTTGCTTTTCTTTTCTGAACTACTTGAGATGAAAACTTAGATTATCAGTATTTGATTCTTTTCCCATTCTAATATAAGCATTTAAAATTATAAATTTCCCTCTAAGCATTGCTTTAATGATATGCTCTAATGATGTGCAATAATACATTTTATATGCTGTGTTTCAATTTTCATTCAGTTCCACTTATTATCTAATTTCCATTGTGTTTTCATTTTTGACCCAGAGGTATTTAGAAGTTTCTGGTTTAGTTTCCAAGTATTCAGAGATTTCTCAATCTTCTTCTCTTACTGATTTCTAATTTAGTTTTGTTGTTTATACAGAACGTATTTTTTATGATTTCAATTTATTTTTTTTAAAGAGATGGAGTATTGCTCTGTCACCCAGGCTAGAGTGCAGTGGCGCAATCGTAGCTCACAGCAACCTCAAACTCCTGGGCTCAAGAGATCCTTCTGCCTCAGCCTCCCAGTTGCTGGGACTACAGGTGCGCACCACCACACCCTACTACTTTTTATTCTTTGTAGAGAAGGCGTCTCACTCTGTTGCCCAGGCTGGTCTCAAACTCTTGGCTTCAAGTGATCCTCCTGTCTCCACCTCCCAGAGTGCTGGGATTACAGGTGTGAGCCATCTTGTGCAGCCTAACTATATTTTAAAAGTTATTTACTTAGTAGTTGGTTAAGAATTAAAATTCTAACTTGTCACTATGTGCTTTTATACTGACTTAATTCTGATAAAGTATAGCAACTTTGCTCCAATACGGCTTCATTTCCTCTCCCCTCTTTTGTGCTATCGATTTCATATGTGTTACATTTATATGTTATAAACTTAACAATATTATGGTATAACTATTGTTTTATATAATTCTAGGCTTTTTTAAAGCAACTGAGTGACTCAAGCCAATTGCAAATGAACAAATATTGTTTGATTCCAATTATATGAGGTTCCTATAGTAGTTAAACGCATAGAGACAAGAGAGTGAAATGGTGATTGTCAGGATCTGGGTGGAGAGGAGAACAGGGAGTTTCTATTTAATGGATAAAGAATTTCAGCTGGGGAAGATGAAAAGTTCTGGAGGTGGATGGCGGTGATGGTTGACTAACAATGGGAATGTACCTAACGCCACAGAATTGTACACCTACACGTGATTAAAATGGTACACTTGAAAATTACAATTAAAAACATCTCAAATAAATGAAGAGAAGAAGAAAGAAAAATATAATTAGTCTTCTTTATTTACCCAGTTGTTTACCATTTACAACGCTGTTCATTTTTTCCTGTGGATTTCAGTTACCATCTACTGTCTTTATCTTTCAGCCTGAAGAATTTCCTCTACTATTTCTAATAGGGAGGGACTACTAGCAATGGTTCTCAGGTTTTTTTAGTCTATGAATGCCCTTGTTTTGACTTCATTTTGAGGAATAATGTTTCTCGATATAGACTTCTTGGTTGCCAGGTGGTTTTTTTGTTTTGTTTTGTTTTGTTTTGTTGTTTTGTTTTCTCCTGGCACTCTGAATGTGCGATCTTACTGCCTCTCACTGTCTTTGTTTCTGAAAAGTCACCTGTTACTTGTATTATTGTTTCTTTGTAGCTGATGAGTCATTTTCCCTTCCTGCTTTCAAGATTTTCTGCTTTCAGCAGTTTGACTAAGATATATCTTAGTGTGGATTTCTGTTATCCTTCTTGGGGTTTGTTAACCTTCTTGGATCTGTAGATTAATATTGCATCTATTTGGGGAAGTTTTCAGCCACTCTTTCTTCAAACATTTTTTCTGTCCCTTTCTCATACTATTCTCCTGCCGGGAGTTCCATTACATGTAAGATATGCCTGATGTTGTCTCACAGGTCTCTGAAACTCTGTTTATTTTTCTTCAATCATTTTTTTCTCTGTTCTTTAGATTGGATAATATTTTTTTTCTTTGAGACAAAGTCTCACTCTGCTGCCCTGCTAGAGTGGCATTATCATAGTTCACTGCAGCCTCAAACTCCTGGGCTCAAGAGATCTTCCTGCATGCACCTCTCGAGTGGCTGGGACTACAGGTGTGCATCACTGTGCCATGCTAATTTTTCTATTTTTTTTTTTTAAAGTAGAGACGGGGTCTCGCTCTTGCTCAGGCTGGTCTCAAACTCCTGAGTTCAAACAATCCTCCCGCCTCGGCCTCCCAGAGTGCTGGGACTACAGGCGTGAGCCACTGCATCTGGCCCAGATTGGTTAATTTTTTTTACCTATTTTCAAATTCATTGTTTCTTCTGGTATCTCAACTCTGCATTTTAGCCTTCATAGTACACTTTTAAATTTCAGTTATTATACTCTTGACTTTCCATTTCATTTTTTAAGGTTCTGTTTCTCTATTGAGATTCCCTATTTGTTGAATTATCACCATATTTTCCTTTAATTCTTTGAACATACCTACAATAGCAGCTTTAGTTTTTGTTTGCTAAATCCAACATCTATATCCAATCAGTTTCTAACAACTGTTTTCCTCAGTAGGGGTCACACTTCCTTGTTTTTTTTGCATATTTCATAATTTTTTATTGATAATACTTTATAAAAGTCTGGGTTACAATTCTATTTTTCCTTAGTTTTTTTTTTTTTTTTTTTTTGTGGTTTTGGGTTTTTTTGTTTGTTTGTGTAACTTGCCTGGACTTAAACTGCAGATACTGTCTCCCCTGTGGCATAAATCCACTGATGTCTCTGCTTAGGGTCTTTTTCTTTCTTCTTTCTTCTTCCTCTTCTTCTTCTTTCTTCTTTCTTCTTCTTCTTCATTTTCATTTTTTATCCTAGCTTCCTGGGAATTGCTCCTGAGTCTGCACAGCTTACTGGTCAGCCAATGATTTGAGCAGTGGGTGTTCTCAGATACCTTGAATTTATAAAGCATCCACTCTCTGCCAATCAATCTGTGTGTGGGTTGCAGAATTTATTCAAAGTCCACCCAGTTCTCAAGACTGCCTTGGCTTTTACTTTTCCCTACGGCTCTCAAGGATTTCCCTTTTACACGTGTGTGCTGTCCTGGTCGGCCAGCCATGCATGGAGAGCTGATCTGGCCTTTCTATGGCTCTTTAATTTCCAGGCTCTCCCCATTGCATTTCTGCCTGGTCTGCTGTTCCATGCAGGCTAGCAAAGCTACAGGTTTTCCACATTTGTTTCCAACTTTTACTAATGGTGCTGCTGGCTTAAGTTTTCAGCTTCTACCTTAATTTAAGTATAGGCCCTTTTGGGAATATATTTCTGGTTTTCATGGCCAGCCTCGTCCTGGCTACATCATCATTCTCAGTGACCAAGCTGGGAGATGATGGGAGCAGCTGAAGACAAGAAGGCTGTAAAATTTCATGAATGTTTGCTCAAAGTTCTGGCAATTTTTAGGAATAAATGCTTCTCAATTTGTTGTTTGTCTTTGGTTAAATTCCAGAACCCTAGGCCGGCACAGTGGCTCACGCCTGTAATCCTAGCACTCTGGGAGGCCGAGGCGGGCGGATTGCTCAAAGTCAGGAGTTCAAGACCAGCCTGAGCAAGAGTGAGACCCCCGTCTCTACTATAAATAGAAAGACATTAATTGGCCAACTAAAAATATATACAAAAAATTAGCCGGACATGGTGGCACATGCCTGTAGTCCCAGCTACTTGGGAGGCTGAGGCAGTAGGATTGCTATAGCCCAGGAGTTTGAGGTTGCTGTGAGCTAGGCTGACACCACGGCACTCACTCTAGCCCGGGCAGCAGAGTGAGACTCTGTCTCCAAAAAAAAAAAAAGCATCTTCAAGAGATCATTTGCACACCCATGTTCATCACAGCATTATTCACAATAGCCAAGAGGTGGAAGCAACCCAAGTGCCGTCAATGGATGAATAGATAAACAAAATGTGGTATAGATGCACAATGCTTTATGATTCAGCCTTACAAAGGAAGGGAATTCTGACACATGCTACTACATGGATGAACTTCAAGGACATTAGGCCAAGTGAAGTAAGCTGGTCACAAAAAGACAAATACTATATGATTTCCATTTATATGAGGTACCTAGAGTAGTCAGATTTACAGAGACAGGAAGTAGAAAGGTGGTTACTGGGCACTGGGTAAAGTGGGGAATGGAGAGTTGTTAATGAGTGTGGAGTTTCAGTTTTGCAAGATGAAAAGATTTCTGGAGATTGGTTGTACAACAATATGAACGAGTTGCATACGTACACTTAAAAATGGTTAAGATTGTAGATTTTCTGTTATGTGTATGTTACCACAATTAAGAATGATGATAATAGATGAAGTAGAGCTATATTACTTAAATGGAAGTAACTCTATAAACTATTATTAAGAGAAAAAAGCAAATTCTAGAACGATTAGGTAGAGTGTGATACCTATTTTTTAAAGTTTTAAAAGAACAAAAATATAGGAATACATGGTACATATGTAAATGGATAGAAAAAGTTCTGAAAATAATGCTTTCCCTTCCCTCCCTTCACTGGTACAGAATTCCTCTTAGAGAAGACCAGTGTCATAGGACTGGATTGTGGCTCACTGCTCCCACAACCCATAATGTGAGTGGGATCATCCTTTTGGCTGGGCCAATCAGAATATCCTATTCCCTTTGCTATTGTGAATATTTCAAAAGTGATCCTCCTGCTGTGGCCTCACAAAGTGCTGGGATTTACAGGCATGAGCCACCATGCCTGGGAGAAGAGCTTTTTTATATACAGAAAAATGACAACTAATAAATGTAGAAGGCATAATGGAAATATAAAATCATTGTTTTACAATCACCACTATAATAACTGATTCAAGCAAGAATCATCAGTGGATGCTAGAACCATTTGTAGAAAAAGGTAGGCAACAAGATATTTGCAGAGCCTCAATTATCACCTCAGAGATTATACTTAACCTTCATAATAGAAACATCTGGCCAACACTGCCTTACTCAAATGATCAAACTTGATGTCACCACTGATGGGACAAACTGACACTATATACATTATGATGTGATGCATAGAAGAATACATTACATATGTAGTATTTTGTCCCCCAAATTAAAATTTTTTACCTGAATTTAATGATGAGAAAATGATTTGTCAAATCCAAAATTGAGGGACCCTCTGCAAAACAGTTGGCTTGGATTCTTAGAAAATGTCAATATCTCAAGCAGTGTCTTCACCGTGAAAAAAAAAAAAAAAGCTGAGAAACTGTTTTAAAGGAGACTAGCAAGTCCTGACAACTAAATGCAGTGTGTGATTCTTTTTTTTTTTTTTTTTTTTTTTGAGACAGAGTCTTACTCTGTTGCCTGGGCTAGAGTGAGTGCCGTGGCGTCAGCTTAGCTCACAGCAACCTCAAGCTCCTGGGCTCAAGCAATCCTTCTGCCTCAGCCTCCCAAGTGGCTGGGACTACAGGCATGCGCCACCATGCCCGACTCATTTCTTCTATATATATCTTTAGTTGGCCAATTAATTTCTTTCTTTCTATTTATAGTAGAGACGGGGTCTCACTCTTGCTCAAGCTGGTTTTGAACTCCTGACCTTGAGCGATCCGCCGGCCTCAGCCTCCCAGAGTGCTAGGATTACAGGCGTGAGCCACCATGCCCAGCTCAGTGTGTGATTCTTGATTAGACTGTGGATTAAAAAAAATAAGAAAATATAAAGGATATTGGGACAATTGGAGACATTGAAATATGAACTGGTTGTTAGTAGAATTTTACATTAAATTTCTTTAGTGTGAATATTATATAGTTACATACAAGAATACTATCGTTCTTAGGAAATACATGCTGAATATTTAGATGTGAAGGGCAACAATATCTTTAGCTCTTAAATGGTTTTTGGGGGGGAAATGATTAGTGGTCAGTAGAAAGAGAAATAGGAGATGAAAAAGTAGCAAAACATTAATAAGCGATGCACCTAGGTGAAGAGTATAGGGGTGTTTACTATTCTTAAAACTTTTCTGCAGACTTGAATTTTTCAAAATACAAAATTTGATGAAAAATATCGGCAAAACATAGAAGAGATTACTGACAGAGTGGTGTCAAGAGATGAGCTTGAGAACATCTCAAGAGGGTTAGGATTAACGTGGGACAGGAGAAGAGCCACTCTGGAACCAGAGAATAGGAGGCAAGGGTGGCCACCAGTAAAATTAGGATGTGGGAGTGTGTGTGCACTGGTCTCAATTCTCTCTGTGAAGATAAAGCAAGGCCATTTATTGAGAGACAGGGCTTGGGGTGGTGGTGAAGGATTGAAATAACTATTGTAGTGGGAGAGGTCAGTGACATACGAGGTCTGTCCAGAAAGTATCCGGCCATGTAATAGAAAATATTTTATTGACAATGGCTGGATACTTTCTGGACAGACATCATATAAAATGATTCCAAAGTGATGCTGAGAACCCAGAATGAGCAGCACCTGAATTAGTAGTGGCACCAAAAGTATGTTGTGTGGTTTCTCCAGAAGCAATGAGCAAAAGAAAGTAAGTGGATGACATGAACTATAGTTGGAAATTTATAGGGCAAGTACAATAATAGAGCAAGGAGTTGAGGATGTTTGCCAGAGAGGTTGAATTGACATATCCTAGTTTCAGGAGTTGATAGGAAAAGAAGTGAAGTCATGACACAGGATGGTGAGCTGGGGGAGAAGGGATCAGTCCAAGGACTGACTCAGGAAGGTTGACTAACAGGTATATGAAAAATGAGGAAGTAAGAGGGTTATAGAAATAAATGATTAAGAAATAGGTAATTAGAATGTAATATCAGAGGTGGAACCATTCCGGCAAATATAAATACTGATGTTACATTATGGGTTCCAATTGTGGTTTAATATTTTAATTAAGAGATTGGCATGATGAAAGAACTTTGAGCCTAGATTATCCAGTTATCTATCATGTGTGTACTGGACAGCTAAACCTACCATGAATAGCACACTCATAGGCCAATTCTAAGAGATTTCTTCCATGTAAATTGCCAAATTGGTACGTTATAATCAGGAAACTAGATCACTGCTAGTTTAGTCAAGGATTGGGGCATCTTACCCACAAACATCCAATCTACAGATTGGCCAGGAGTTTCACAGAGTGGAATGTTAGGAAAATTCTGTCCTAAGGAAACAGATCCTTTCTTTGGGAAATTTAGGTCTCAAGACATGGAGAGTTGAACGGCTATAGCAAGAGAGGAAACCATACATAAAAAGAAGTGGGGTACATCTGATGCCAGAGTACCGTGATGGCAGAATCCTAGGATAGAAATTGATGAAGAACCTCCTGATGCTGAGGGAGTGATGGCTAGTTCTACATTGGGTACTGAGGGACATCCAGTTCCTGAACTACATTTCAATCTCTGTGAGGCCTACATATACAGCCCTTCTTGTAGTGCTTAGTGGGGTTCCTGAGTTTCCATGAAGCACAACTATGTGTCTGAGATTTCTGTTTTCATATGTATTGTTAGAATATCTCTCCAGGTTTCAGTTAGGGCACTTTCAGTGCAAGTAGCAGAAACTCTAACTCAGTCTATCTTAAATGATAAGGAAATGAACCTCAAATAACAGGAATTTCCAAAGTAGTGGAGCTCTATGAATAATCAGGGCTGTAACATCATGTTCCTCAATTCTGACCTTCTCTTTCTATTGACTTTGTCACCAAGCTCACTTCCTTCATGGCTCCCAGTTGGCTATAAATAGCAATTGGGTAACATACTCCTCCTTCTCATCCATTGGAGAGAAAGAAGGCCTCTTTCCCAACCATGTAATGAAAATCTTTTCCTCTAGTATGATTGTGCCAACTTTGGGCAGATGCTAACCCTTGGATGGTATCTTAGTCTGTTTTCTGTTGCTTATAACAGAATACCTGAAACTAGGCAATTTAACAAGAAAAGGATTTTATTTCTTACAGTTACGGAGGCTGAGAAGTCCAAGGTCAAGGGGCCTTCTTACTGGTTGGAACTCTCTGCAAAGTCCTGAGGCAGCACAGAGCATCACATGGCAAGGGCTGAGCATGCTACCTCAGGTCTCTCTTCCTCTACTTATAAAGCCACGAGTCCCAATCCCATGCTAACCCATTAACCTAATAACCCATGAATGGGTTAATCCGTTCATGAGAGCAGAGTCCTCATGACCCAATCACCTCTTAAAGGCCCCAACTCTCAATACTGCTACACAGGGGATTAGATTTCAGCATGAGTTT
Organism: Lepilemur ruficaudatus; assembly: GCA_963574885.1. NCBI lineage: Eukaryota > Metazoa > Chordata > Mammalia > Primates > Lepilemuridae > Lepilemur > Lepilemur ruficaudatus. The sequence goes on from CAUYRT010036107.1 coordinate 57,010, forward strand.
TGGAAGGGACAAATATTCAAACCATAGCAGATGGTCAAAGAACGCCATATGCTCATTAGGTTAATCCAGAATCTCTGGACCAATAAATTACAAGATGGATGATATCACCATAATTGACTAATTGGGACCTACTCCTGGAGCTGGAAATAGTCAGCTTTTTCTGAGTGACATATGATATTTAAGGGGAGATGGAGAGACCTGAATAAAATTGGGACTTTTTTTTTCAATTCCACTTTTTTTTTTTTTTTTTTTTTTGAGACAGGATCTCACTCTGTTGCCTGGGATAGAATGCAATGGCATAGTCATAGCTCACTACAACCTCAAACTCCTGGGCTCAAGCAATCCTCCTGCCTCAGCCTCTTGCGTAGCTGGGACTACAGGCATGCGCCACCATGCCTGGCTAACTTCTTTTTTATTTTTTGTAGAGATGAAGTCACTATGTTGCTCAGGCTGGTCTCGAACTCCTGGGCTCAAATGATCCTCCTACCTTGGCCTCCCAAAGTGATAGGATTACAGGTGTGAGCCACGACGCCTCACCTAATTCCACCTCATTTTAACAAAATTGGGATTTTTATTAAGAAGGAAGAAGAAAGGAAATGGATGTTCTGTAGGCAAACAGTATTCATTACACCTCATTCTCAAATACTCAAACGTGTTTGAGCTAGAATTACACAAGTTGAGCTATGTTTCAGAGTGTAGAAAAGTGTCTAGGCTAGTGGGTATTTGTTGTTTTTGCATGCCCACATCCACCCGTCCTTCCTAATAGTGCCCAGAGTTGTTGTTTTTTTTTTTCTTGAAGTGTTACGTTTTCCTCAATTGTGTTTGGTAGAATTTAAGTCTGAGTGCCTGCTCCTTTCACTGTAGAAGCTGAAGAGGATAGAAGGCTCTATAGAGGCTCCTTCTTCCAGATCCTTCCTCTCACCATTCCATATTATCTAAGAAGGCAGTGAGTGGCTTAAGGGAAAAAAATGGTTTGAACCTTGTTTCTTCTAGCATCCAGTGCCTTGATAGTTGAACAGGTCCTACCCCAGCTTTTTCCTGCTCCTAGACTAAGGAGCATATGGTCTTCTTGTATATTTTGTGACTTCCACAATATCTTTCTAATACATTTCTTTTTAAGTTGCAACTATTGCTACAGCTAACAGCCAACAAACTGTAATGGATACAACCACTCTCAAGTTCCAGTCTCCCCTAAACTGGGAATGGTTGAAAGGACTGACCACATGGTGACTGAGATTACCTATCAACACCTATCAGGGGTTTTTTTTTAGGATAAAATGGGAACATGGCTCCATGGTAATGGGAAGAGGAAGAAGCATTCATATTGCCAAGGCTATGTATGACCAGGTTACTCTGCGTCTAGATACTATCCATCCTGAACCCTGGTGAAATGCCTGCCTGAGGGTACATAGGCCACATAGCAGATAATTGGCATCTATTATTAGATCCTATTGTTTCCAATGGCATAAACTGTAAGAACTAGCAGGGTTTTTATTCCACAAAATGGTATGCAAAATGTCAGCCAATCAGAATATAGCCTGAAACCACCAGCCAATAAAATATCACCTCCTCCTCGTAGCCTCACCCAAATCACCCTAGTAACAGCAAGAATGAAACATAACAAGTAAGAAATGCAGCTGGGTTATAAATCTAGTCCAGAGAAGATTCATGGTAGTTGACTTTAACAGCACCAACAATTAACAGCTGAACCTCTCTGGGGTCTCCCATATAAAACCTTCTGTGTGATTTGTGCTTTAACTCATCCTTTAGATCATTCTGAATAAGAACATTTTATGCTTTTATTGTTCTTTACTTTTTGCATTTTAGATTAGTGAAATTAGTCTCTAAAAAATGAGCCTGCATTGATCTTATAATGTTAAGTCAATGTTACTAAGATGTCATGAGGACTGCATTACACAAACAATAAGGCTTCCTTTAAAGAATTTTGAATGAAGCAGATTAACCTGTAGCAAAAAAAAAAAAAAAAAAAGAATTTTTTGAAGACAGGGATTCTATATAATGAAGATGGCTGTAATTTTTGGAAATTACTTGTGCAGGCTAGAAGCATTGAGTGGCTGAACTAGATGTCAGTTCTCCGAGAGTGAGAATCTATGGGATAGGTCCCCATAGCATCTAGAACAATGCCTAACTTTATTTTGAAACAATGAGGGGAATGTGGAAGGGCCTGTTTAAACAGTGGTGCTGTCTCCCAGGTAGGTGCTGAAAAGCCTTTTGTATTGAGGGAGGGGTTCTGAAGAGAGGACCTGAGAGCTAGAATCTATCAGCCCAGGTGAGAAGGAAGGGAAGATTTCCACTTTCCTCCATCTAATCTTATCTTTCTCTGTCTTCTACTACCATCACTTTTCTTCTTCTTCCCACTTTTGCTTTTAAAAACTTTTTTTAAAAATTATAAAGGACAGCACACAAGCAGGAAAGCACAAAGCATAAATGTACAGCTTCATAAGTTTTAACCAAGTAAATATTTTTAAAATTACCACTTAGTTCAAGAAATAGAATATTGTCAGCACCTCAGAAACCCACTTGTCTCCCTACACACCCTCACTACCCTTTCCCTTCTCCCCAAGGGCAATTACTACCCTCACTTCTAACTTATAATTTCAGTTTGCCTATTTTTGAGCTATATGTAAAGTCAACTGTACAGTAAATATTCTTTTGAACTGCCATAGTTCAACATTTTCATGAAGGTATATTTATTAAATTATAACATACAAACAGAAAAAGGCACAAATCTTAAGCGGTACAGCTTGATGAATTTTTCACAGACTAAATGTACCCGTGTAACTAGCACCCAGATCAAGAAACGGAACATTACCAGAAGTCCCCTTTGTCCCTCCCAGTCACCATCCTTGTGTTCCAAGGGTAACTACTATCCTGAGTTCTAACACTGTAAGTCCATTTTGTCTATTTTTGAACTTATATATGTGAAAACATACAGTATGTATCTTCTTTCTAGCTTCTTTTTCTCAACATTGTGAGATTCATCTGTGTTGCTGTACTTAGTTGTAGTTCACTCATTGTCATTGCTGTTATGTATTCCATTGTACAAACATACCTCAATTTGATTATCCATTCTAGCAGAGGTGGACATTTGGGTTTTTTTCCCCAGTTTTCAGCTATTACAAATACTTCTGGTGTGACCATTCTTGTACTTATCTTCTGGTGAACATAGCTATGTGTTTCTGTTGGTTATATGCCTAGGAGTAGGATTCCTGGGTCTGTTCAGCTTTAGCAGATACTACCAAATAGTATTTCAGAGTAGTCATCCCAATTTACACTCCCACTAGCAGTGTATGAGAATTCCATTTGTTCTGTATCCTTGTAAATCTTCAATATTATGTCTTTAATTTTAGCCACATTGGTGAGTTGCACATATACTGGTATCTTATATTGGTTTTAGTTCACATTACCCTCGTTTCTATTGAAGTTTAACTCTTTTCATATGTATTGACTATTTAATTTTCATTTTATGTGAAATACCTTTAAGTTTTTCCCTTGTTTTTCTCCTATAAGTTTCTTTTTAAAATTGATTTGTAGAATTTCTTTATATCCTCTAAGAAAGTCCTTTGCAAGTTAAATGTGTCACAAATATTTCCTTTTCCTTTGTAGTCTCTCTCTTTATGAAAGGTATGTATAAATTATATATGTACACATATTTGTATATTGACTTTATATTCAGAATATAATTGACTCTTATAATTAACCTGTAGATTTGGATTTTTTATGTATACAATAATGTATGTAACCGTAACACTTTTGTTTCTTCCTCTCCAATACTTACATTTTTTATTTCTTTTTCTTGTGTCTATTGCACCATTAGAGTCTGTAACACAATGCCGAAAGATATTGTATTAGTTTCCTGGGGCTGCTGTAAGAAAGTAGCACAAACTGGATGCCTTAAAACAACAGAAATTTATTTTTTCACATTTCTAGAGCCCAGAAGTCCAAAATCAAGGTGTTGACTGAGCCATGCTCTCTGGGAAACCTGTAGGGGGAATTCTTCCTGGCTTCTTCTTAGCGTCTGGCGTTTTGCTGGCTACTTTTTTTTTTTTTGAGACAGAGTCTCACTCTGTTTCCCAAGCTATAGTGCAGTGGCTTCAGCCTAGCTCACAGCAACTTCAAACTCCTGGGCTCAGGCGATCCTCCTGCCTCAGCCTCCTGAGTAGCTTGGACTACAAGCATGTGCCACCATGCCTGGCTAATTTTTTCTATATATTTTTAGTTGTCCAATTAATTTCTTTCTATTTTCAGTAGAGACAGAGTCTTACTCTTGCTCAGGCTGGTTTTGAACTCCTGACCTTGAGAGATCCTCCCACCTCGGCCTCCCAGAGTGCTAGGATTACAGGTGTGAGACACCATGCCCAGCCTCCTGGCTACTTTTGACTTTCCTTGGCTTGCAGCACCATAACCCCAATCTCTGCATTCATGATCACCTGGTGTTCTCCCTGTGTGTCTTTCGGTTTTCAGGTGGCCACCTTATTTTAAGGACACCAGTTATATTGGCTTAGGAGCCCACGCTACTCCAGTATGACCTCATCCTTACTAATTCCATCTGTAAATACCCTATTTCCAAATAAGGTCACTTTCTGAGGTACTGGGGTATGGTGGGGGGCAAAATTCAACTCATAAAAGATATGATGACAGTGGATGTCCTTGATCTTAGTGGAAAAACTTTCAACTTTTCATCATTAAATATGATGTTTGCTAAATTTCTTAGTAGATATTTGTTAACAGATTAAGGACGTTCCCTTTTATTTCTGGTTTGCTAAGATCTGTAAAAATCATGACTTTTTAAAATGAAATTTTTTTTTTAAATTTACCAAATTCTTTTTCTGTATCTAATAAGATGATGATACGATTTTTTCCTTTAGTCTATTACTATAGCAAATTACATTTAACTTTCTATTTTTCAGGAGAATTTCAGTCAAAAATCTTAAAATTACAATTAACTTGGATTTCTGGGTTGGGTAATGTTTTGTTTCTTGACCTGAGTGCTGGTTTCACAAGTGCGGTTGGTTTGTGAAAACTCACTACAATGTCTACTTATGACATGTTAAATAAAATTTCTCTTTGGAATAGAAGCTTTTCCTTCCAAATAATACCTAGCCGCCCCATCTTCCATTTATATTTACCTCGTAAGAGAGGTGAAGATCTGGGTTGCTAAGACGGAAGGAAGGTCAAATCTTTGAGTGGTACACAACTGACACACAATATTCTTGCAAGTTTTTCTTTTTCTTTTTTCTTTCAGAATTCAGTGTTTTAGCTTTGCTTTTCAGTGATTCATTCAAGCCAAAGAAAGAGTTCACTTTTAGCATTATGTTGAGAGATTTTTTGGAAGATTATCTTCTAGGTTGTCTTTATTTATTTTTTCTTTTTTTTGAAACAATTTAAAGATGGAACTAGGTTGTCTTTAGACAATCTTTGTATCCGGTTTTTGCTATCTTTGCTTTAGCTCTGAGTTTCTCCAACATGGATTTTTATGTTTTGAAATATTCTAAAGAATTCTATTTCTCCCCTTTTATAATATCTGCAGATATTACATATTATATGCCTGAGGGAATTAGTGTCTTACATTCTGCCTTCAAAATAGGTTTCCATTCTTTACAGCTTTGTTCGCAATTGGATTTTTGGGTAGAAGTGAGTTAAGTCTATTCGTTTAATTTGGGAAGAACTGACATCTTTTCAGTTTTCCCTCTTTTCAGTCAGGACAATGCTAATCTTCTCCATTATTTCAAGTTTAATTTTATCCTACTCACGTATGATTATGATTCTGTAGTTTTCTTCATATAAGTTCCACACATTTCTTATCAGAGTTATTCCTAGTTGTTTTATGTTTTTTTGTTGTTGTGATTGTTGCTATTGTGAATGGAACCTTTTTTTTTTCATTCAAAAATGAATCCGTGGAGCCATAGGATCTCTACCACCCCTTTCAGCTGTGAGACTCTATGGTTTCTCAGTTCCATGAGAACATTCTACTTGCGCCTACATTATCCGAACCCCCAGGAAGATGGCAACATCGAGTCGCCAAGCCAAAGGTCGCTCTATCTCCCCTTTGTTCTCCTCTCGGTGGCTACTGCGCAGGCGCAATAACCCAAGTCCCGTCCCCGCCTTCCCGGTCGCGGGCCCAGCTCTGTGGCGCCGGCGCACTGGCGCGCTCCGTTTATACGCTCTGGGGCCTGTAGGCGCCGCGAGTTCCGGCTGTCGCCGTCGCCGTCGCGGCTCTTGGAGGTCGGTTGCGACGAGTAACGGCGCCAGGACAAGCCCTGCGCCTTCTTCTCGGATATGTACCCGAATTGGGGCCGGTATGGCGGGAGCAGCCACTACCCGCCGCCGCCGGTCCCTCCGCCGCCGCCGGTGGCGCTTCCTGAGGCCTCGCCGGGGCCCGGGTACTCGAGCTCGACGACTCCCGCGGCCCCCTCTTCCTCGGGCTTCATGAGCTTCCGCGAGCAGCACTTGGCGCAGCTCCAACAGCTGCAGCAGATGCACCAGAAGCAAATGCAGTGCGTGCTCCAGCCCCACCACCTTCCTCCGCCCCCCTTGCCGCCCCCGCCGGTGATGCCGGGGGGCGGCTATGGAGACTGGCAACCGCCGCCGCCACCGATGCCCCCGCCACCTGGGCCGGTCCTCAGCTATCAGAAGCAGCAGCAGTACAAACACCAGATGCTCCACCACCAACGAGACGGGCCTCCTGGTTTGGTTCCAATGGAGTTGGATTCTCCCCCTGAATCTCCCCCTGTACCGCCTGGGTCTTATATGCCCCCATCTCAATCTTACATGCCCCCACCTCAGCCGCCACCCTCGTACTATCCCCCTTCCTCGTCTCAGCCCTACCTGCCTCCTGCTCAGCCATCCCCTTCGCAGTCCCCACCTTCCCAGTCTTACTTGGCGCCCACCCCTTCTTATTCTTCCTCCTCTTCCTCGCAATCCTATATGAGCCATTCCCAGTCCTACTTGCCCTCTTCTCAGGCATCTCCTTCGCGCCCCTCCCAGGGCCATTCTAAATCCCAACTACTAGCTCCTCCGCCACCGTCAGCCCCCTCTGGGAATAAAACAACTGTCCAGCAAGAGCCTTTGGACAGTGGGGCCAAGAACAGGAGTGCTGAACAGCAGCAAGCCACCCCTGAGCCAGATCCCTCTATGATGACTCCACAGGTAAGAAAGCATCTGCCTGAGCTGCATCTTCCACCTAGAGGGCCCTAAGTGAGCAGGCCTCCGAGTTTTAACCAGTGCTTAGCCTAATTCCCACATACAATGACTACTAGTTTACACTCCAGAGGTCTCCATAAGAGTTAGAGGGCCGACAACCCAGCTTTTAAATTAGCTAAATGTGGATTGCTAAAAAACAGTGTTTGAAGATGTGTCTAGATACCACATAGTAGAGGGGTGGTTCACGTGTTACTTCTTAGATATATTCCTTGGTTTCCTTTGACCAACCTCTTAGATTTTGTTGCTGTTGCAAAGAGCCTTGTTTTAAACTAAAATTTCCATTTCAGAGGCAGCATAAAAAAGAAGCTTCTGAAAGGCTTGACACTTGAATGCATGTAAACTTTATGACCAGATAAATGTCTTTAAAAAATATTATTTAGGGGCTGGGGATAGCTCTCAGCTTCCTGAATTCAGAGTTCTCAGCAAATGAAGGATGGAAGTTTTGTCTCATCAGGAGCATTCTAATTGTGCTTATAGGTACATATGCAATAAATACATAAGTGAGTCTCTAGACATTTGACCCTTTTAGGGGTCTTTTGGTCCATTTTAGAAATTGACCCATACATTCTTTTCTCACATTACTTAAAGGTAGTTTTAAGACATGAACAGTTTCCTTCATTTCATTGTCATTACCATTCCCTCCAAAGTAACAGCCTTGGAATTTGTCCAAGCTAAAAAAAAGTTTTGTGATATCTCTTTGTAAGAGAGCCGTTCCTCTAAACTTCTATTCGAATTGGTGCTTTCAATAGGACAAAGATTGACAGGGTAGCAGTAATACATGAATTCTTCCTCGAGAAGGAAGATAGAACCAAAGGGGAATAAATCGTTTGTTATGATTTCTAAAAATAGCTACTTTTAGTAATTTACCTTAGATTCACCAAGGAAAAAAGAGAATCTTGTAATATAAAAAGCTCAGATTTACATGTAAAAGATTTCCAAAAGATGAGGATGCAGTATTCTAATTTTGCAGTGGTTTGGCATTAGAAATTAAGAACAGAAGCAAGTTGTTTTAAGAAATGATGCTTGGCACATCTTCTAGAGAAAACACTTGAGATGCTGAGATAAAATAGTAGAATGGCGATTCTTTTGGCTTATACCAAATGTGCACCATCCCACCAGGTTATTTTCCCATATTGCTCTATTATGGAGACAATTTCTCTTTCCCACTCCACTCTGAAATTTCTAGTGCTGTTGTTGTCAAACACTTTGAGTTAATCCAAGCCAAAATAGGACGTTTATATCTTCATCTCTACTAGACTCTTTTTCTGGCCTTGTAGAGAAACAAATGAATTGTGTTTTTGGCTTTTATTTTTTGGAGGGGGGTGTGTGTCAGATGGGGCCTTAAGATGAATACTTACCATGAACACTGCTTTTGCTTTTCTGCCTTAGTACCTTTGTCTGTAATGAACTTCTTTCAATGTCTTGAATATTCATTCAGTGCCTCCAGTTCTTTGCTGAGAGGCAGAAAGAAAGTGGTGGAAGGTAACACTCGAGGGATGCCAATGGGCCAGATCAAGAAAAGCCTTAGGGCTCTTCTGTGGTTTTCTTGCCTCTGTCTAGAATTCATCCCAACTTCCTCAACCCTCTCTTTCCCCGTTATAGTTGTATTGCTTTTAAGGCCTATCTCAAATATCAAGGTCTTCATGAAGCTTTGCTTGGGCTCACCCATCTGGTTTGGTTCTGTTCTTCAGATTGTATGTCCCTTGCATTCAGGGACTGTCTCACTTATCTTCTTATCCTCTATATCACCTAGGACAGGGCCTTGCAAATTTTAGGCTCTCCACAAAGATTTGTTGAATAAGATATGAGAGTTTTCGTGTTCTAGACTAAGGATACTTTGGTTTATTGGATGATAAACGTATCTTCATACCAGTGCCATTCTCTGACAATCCTACATATATATTATTCTTTGATTCTTATTTTATTTTGGGAATGTGTCATTCAAAAATTATGATGAAAAGTTTAAAACATGTACAGAATAGAGAAAATTACATGATTTCCCTTATATGCTCTTCATTAAGATTCAACAACTATCAAGATTTTGCCGGGATAACTTCATGTAGGCCTTTTAGATTGCTGCTGAAATATTTTAAAGCAAGTCTTAGATCTTATTTCATTTCATCCCTGCATTCTTAATTAGGGCTTTTTCTTAAACATTTTATGACACCTAACGAAGTTAAGTTTCTTGGTATCATACCTGTTATTCAGATTTCTCCTGTAGTCTCATCATACTAATGGAATTAAAAATAATTCCTACTGTCATCCATGTTAAAATTCCTCAAATTGACTTGATAATGTTTTGTTGGTTTGTTCAGATCAGGATCCAAACAGAGTATGTAAAAGACTCTTTTAGTATACACCAGGGCGTCTCAACTTAAGCGCTATAGACATTTTGGGCAGAATAATTCTTTGTTATGGGAACTGGTCCTGTGCATTGTAGGATGTTTAGTGGCATCCCTGACCTCTGCCCACTAGATGCCAGTGGCAATCTCTAGTATGATAACCACATTTCCCCCTGGGGGCAAAATTGCCCTGGATTGAGAACACCTGATCTAGATCAGGCCCTCCTATGATCTTTTTCTACCTCCTTCCATTGAACTTGATGAAAAATCTGTATCACTTGTTCTATAGAATGTCCCACATTCTGCATTTGTCTGCTTTCTCATGGTGTCATTTGACTTGTTCCTCTGTCTTCCATGTTTTTTGCAAATTAGAAGTTAACTTTGAAACCTTTTTAGATTTAAGTTCAACTTTCTTTTGGCAGGTGTAGTTTTATATGTGGTGTTGTGTATTTCATTTATATCCTATCATGAGGCACGCAATGCATGATTGTCTGAGTGTTAGTGGTGCCAAGATTGATCAATAGGTTCACTGGTGACAGACTGGTCCCTCTACTGTAAAGCTTCCCATCCATCTTGCATCTAATGTTTCATCTAGTGGTTCATTCATTGATGGTCTTTGCCTAAGTAGATTATTTAATTAGGGGTTACAACACGGTGATTCCCCCCCCCCTGACATTTCTTCCACATTTACTATGTGGAATTCTATAATTAAAACTTTCTTTCTTCTTCTTTTTTTTTTTTTTTTTTGAGACAGAATCTCATTCTATCATCTGGGCTAGAGTGCTATGGCATCAGCCTAGCTCACAGCAACCTCAAACTCCTGGGCTCAAGTGATCCTCCTGCCTCAGCCTCCCGAGTAGCTGGGACTACAGGCATGCACCACCACGCCTGGCTAATTTTTTCTATTTTTAGTAGAAACAGGGTCTTACTTGCTCAGGCTGGTCTTGAACTGCTGACCTCAAGGGATACTCCCACCTCGGCCTCCCAGAGTGCTAGGATTACAGGCATAAGCCACCAGACTGGCCATGTAAAGAAAAACTTTCACTCATGAATCGTGGCTATTTGATTGAAAATGCAGTTAGTATAGGAAAGACAGGATGGAGAAATGCTTAATGTACTTCCATTTGTTTTCTAGTTTTCCAGGTGGAGCATTGATGATTTAACGAAATGTGTCTTTTTAAAGATTTAACTCCTCTGTGTGTTTAAAGGACTGACTGATTGCTGTTGGCTTTGGTTTGAGTTTTTAGGAATGTCATTTATTTAATGTTTAAGTATTTGTTGCTAAGTACTGGGCTTAATATGGAAATGAGATAGACATGTTGCCTACCCTCAGTGACTTGTTGTTCCAATTGGGGATGGAGGAGAAGATATTTAATAAGTAATTAATAGAATTATAGGGTGCTGTAGGATTATAAAAGTAAAATACCACTAGATTGTTCCATAGGTACTGGAAAAGATGAGCTTTTTATTGTTTTTTAAGCTCACCATTGTATTCACAGTACCACACACACAGGGTCTAGCACATAGTATTAATAGATGGAGAACAAATAAGTTTTAAATGAGAGCTTTAACCTAATTGAAGAGGCCTCCCTTTGTAAAGTGATATTTAAGAGAAACCTAAAGAATGAGTAGGAATTAACCAGATAGAGTTCAAAGAATTAAGTTCAGTAAGTTTCACTGAAAGCCCAGGGTGCCAGTGGTGGGCATGAATCAGATCAGGGAAGGCCTATAAGAACTTTATTCTGAGGGCAATAGTAAGTCATTGAAGGATTTTATATAGGCAAATGTGACAGATTGGCATTTTTGAAAGCTCGCTCTGCCTGTAGTATGGAGAGTGGAATCCAAAGGAGCAAGAGTGATTTAGAGAGAATAGTTATTGAAGTAATCCAGGCAAGAGATAATAGTGGTTTGGACTTGGATGGCGTTAGTGTAGATGGAGAGAAGTGGAAAGACCAGAGAAATATTGAACTGCTAGAATCCAGTTGGAGATTGAATAGTCGTGGACAGGGAGGCATCAAGAATGATTCCTAGGTTTCTGGGGTGAGCTGCTAGTTCCATTTAGTAAAAGTCCCATTTACTAAAATAGAAAAACCTAGAGGAAGGGGAGGAAGAACAAGTCTGGGGATGAGGGAGAAATGATGAGTTAAGTTTTAGACATACTGAGTTTGAGGTCCTTGAGACATAGATTCCAAATGGAGATGTCCAGTTAGAAATTAGATGTAAGTCTGGAGTCTTGAAGCAAGATCTGGGAGACATAATAGATTTGTGAGTGATCAGTATAAAAATGGTGTTTGAAGACACGGAAATAGATGAGGTCTCCCGAGGATTGTGTGTAGAGTAAGAACATACGTTAAAGGACATTGAGCCTAGCCCTGTAGAGTAGCAGCATCTAAGGGACTCAATGGAAGAAAGGCTGAATAGGTAGATGGAAAATGAAGACAACACAGTGCCACAGAAGTGAAAGGGAAGACTTTCTAAGAGGAGGGAGTGGTCGGCTGTGTCAAGTACCGCTGAGAGGTCAAGCAAGATAAAGACTTCGAGGTATCTTTTGCACTTACTGACATGTAGATTATTGTTGACCTTGGCAGGAGGAGTTTCATAGTGACTGAAGCCATATTGCATTGATTTGAGGAGTGATGGAAGGTGAGGAAATGGGGATGGTGAGTATAGACAACTCTTTCAAGAAGTTTGCCTGAAGGAGAGTGAGAGAGAATGAGGAAAAGAGCTGGGGGAAGAGGTGAAGTAAAGGAACATTTTTTTAAGATGGAGACTAAGGTTATCTGGTGACATTGATTCCTACAGTAGAATGTGAATCTCAAAAATATTTAAAATAGATGTATTTTAAGTAAGTTTCTAAAATGGAAACCCAGTTCATTATTTTACCAGGTTTTTCCCGCTCTTGCTTTAGGATGTAAGATACAAATGCAGGTATTTGTAATAATAAACCTGGATAGTGGAGGTAACCTTCCAAAATTAATCTTTAAAACATTACACACAAACACCCACCTCCTCTACGTTTCCCTACATGGAGAATCATTTAGTACCTAGTTCCTTACTTTACCAGTAGTAAGTGGTAAGTGCTTCCTGAATAAATTAGCATATTTTTTAATAATGATATTCGTAACAAATAGTTCTCACATTCTTTACATTTTAAATGCCTTCATTCAGTCTCTTTTTTTTTTTTTTTTTTTTTGAGACAGAGTCTCACTCCGTTTCCTGGGCTAGAGTGCCGTGATGTCAGCTTAGCTCACAGCAACCTAAAATTCCTGGGCTCAAGCAATCTTCCTGTCTCAGCCTCCCGAGTAGCTGAGACTACAGGCATGTGCCACCATGCCTGGCTAATTTTTTTTTTTCTGTATTTTTAGTTGTCCAATTAATTTCTGTCTATTTTTAGTAGAGACGGGGGGTCTCGCTCTTGCTCAGGCTGCTTTCGAACTCCTGACCTTGAGCGATCCACCCGCCTCGGCCTCCCGGAGTGCTAGGATTACAGGCGTAAGCCACTGTGCCCGGCCTCATTCAATCTCTTTTTAAATGTGACATAGGCTATGATTTCCTTCTACCCATGAACCAACGT